>CAUYUJ010008757.1:140494-147994 GCA_963575745.1 Prorocentrum cordatum | reverse complement strand
AATACTACTACTACTACTACTACTACTACTACTTACTAATACTACACTACTTCACTACTACTACTACGACTACTCTAATACTACTACTACAACTACTACTCTACTACTACGAACTATTACTGCTTGCTATCACTACTACGACTACGGCTACACCACTACTCTACTGTAACTACTGTTACTAACTGACCACTACTGCTAACTACCACTACTACTACTCCTACTCTACTACTCTACTAATACTACTACTACTACTACGACTACTAGTACTACTACTACTACTTACTACTACTGAATGTTTCTGGGGCGTCAGGAGAAATTCTACTACTACTACTACTACTACTACTACACTACTACCACTACTACTATACTACTACTACTACTACTACTACTGCTACTGCTACTACTACTCCTACTACTACGACTACTACTACTACTACTACTACTACTACTACTACTACTACTACTACTACTACTACTACTACTACTACTACTACTACTACTACTACTACTACTACTACTACTACTACTACTACTACTACTACTACTACTACCACTACTACTACTACTACTACTACTACTACTACTACTACTACTACTACTACTACTACTACTACTACTACTACTACTACTACTACTACTACTACTACTACTACTACTACTACTACTACTACTACTACTACTACTACTACTACTACTACTACTACTACTACTACTACTACTACTACTACTACTACTACTACTACTACTACTACTACTACTACTACTACTACTACTACTACTACTACTACTACTACTACTACTACTACTACCACTACTACGAATACTACGAATACCAATATTACGGGTGCTACTAATACCACCAGGATTACTACGACTATTAGGACTATTGCCACTATCGACACTTCCATAGTAGCGCGACGTCGTCCGAATCGTTTTGCCAATTCATGGGATTTTGCCGAACAGGCCTCTGGCGCCGCATGCCGACATCATTCGCACGCCCTTGCGCGCGCTCTGGGGGGCACGATCCGTGTCAAAGAATACCATGCGGGCCACTATCGCGTGCCGGCCGCGCGCGCATGTCGAATTTGTTGTATAAAGTTGTCATCACCGACGCGAAGACGCCGTCATCGTCGCTGGCGCGATCAGCATCGGCGCCCGCACTGGCCGCGTCGTTGTCGCTGTCAGCATCGCCGCCAGCATCGGCACTTTCATCATCGTGTCAACCGTGGTCGACGTTGCCATGATAGCGCGCCCACCCAAGCCGCCGACTAGCATTGAACTGCCAGCTGGGATGTGCCCACGGGTCAGCGCCACCGCGGCCGCGTCGGTCGCACCAAACTAGCTGGCCGCTGCGCGCGCGTGCTTGGGTTGGCGCGGCCGCAGAGATGCACCAGCCAACGCCAAGCAAAATAGCCATTGCCAACGCATGGGTTTTGCAAACCAAGTTGCGGGTGGGTGGGTGCGATGTTTGCAATAGCATGGGATGGATTGACTCGTTTGCTAAAACCATTTCTCCTTTCTTAAAAGGAAATATGTTCTAGCGCTCGCCCCCCCTGGACATTCCACTCACCGGGAAACAATGTAAAACGCTGATGATTCTGACCCGATGTCCATCCGACCTGTGAATACGTATCATATTTAGGCCGGTGCCGACCCCCCCCCTCGGTTCCCCCCCCCCCAAAAAAAAAACACACACAAAAAAACGATGCCTGCGCACACGCTTATCCGAAACCATACGTTTTCTGTTGGAAAAAAACAAACCATTGCAAAAAACTGGACGAAGTGCGGACGCGCGCGCGTCGTCGCGCGCGCATGCCAGAATCCTTAAACCAAAAAAAAATGTTTCGGAAACGTGTCAAAATCGAGTGTCCCAAAAACCCATAAAATAACAGGGTTTCGCAACACGGAGGTTCAACAAAAGCGTGCGCGCGCGCTCTTGCGAATTCAAAAAAACCAAAAGGTTCCTCAACCATTTCAACAACAAGTACCACACGGGCGTCGCGCGCGCGCATGTCGAAATCGTCGGAAGGCACTTGAGCGTGTGTCGTCGCGAGAACGTTTTCGCAACAAATGGAACGAAATGCGCACGCGCGCGTCGTCGCGCGCGCACGCCGAAATCATTCAAAAACCTTCGGTTTCGGAAGGGGGTCAAAGTCGATGCCCAAAAAACATACAACTGTACAGGGCTTCGAAACGCGGATTGTCAGCACTTTTGTTATATATATACATATATATATATATAATTGTTTCAAAGTGTAATCAAGTGCTACCAAACGGGCTTCGCGCGCGAACATGTAGAAATTTTTGAACGCCTTCGCGCGCGTGCCAGGGTGGCACGATCCGTACCAAAGAAAGACGATGCGAGCCACTGTCGCGCGTCTGCCGCGCGCGCGCGTTTCGAATTCCTTCCAAGACCTTCATCACCGACGCGAAGACGTCACCATCGTCGTCGGTGTGATCGGCATCGGCGCCGTCATCGCCACTATTATCATCGTGCCTAGAATTATCGTCATTGTCGTCACCAACATCGCCACTATCATCGTCATCGCGTCTAAAACGGTCGACGTTGCCATGATACCGCGCCCGACCAAGCCGCCGACTCGCACTCAAATGCCCGCTGGGGTGTGCCGAACGGTCAACACCACCGCGGCCTCGCCGGTCGCGACAAATAACCTGGCCGCTGCGCGCACGCGCATGCGCGGGCTGTCGCGGCCGCAGAGATGCACCAGCCAGCGCCAAGCACTCATCGTAATCGCCGCCGCATGAGGTTTGCGAACCAAGTTGTTAGTGGGTGGGTGGGATGTTTGCGCGGGCAGTGGAATAGACAACTCACTGCGGAGATAAATTGATTGCACCACATCGATTCTCTCTTCTGCTATTTACGTTCTACCACACACACCCCGCGGGAGTTATCCACTGACTGGGGAGCGATGTAAAGCACATACGTTTCTGGCCCAATGTCCATCCTACATGTGAACTCATACTATCCCAGCCAGGCCGGTATCGACCCCCCTTGGTTACCTTGCGAGAAATACAATGCGCGCGCATTCGCGCATTTAAAATTCCGGACAACAGAAAAACGAAATGCACACACGGGCGTCGTCGCGCGCGCATACCGCAATCCTTGAAAAACCTTCGGTTTCGAAAGGACGCCAAAATCGAGCGTCCAGCACACACACACACACACGCACACACACACACACACACACACACGCACACACACACACAAAAAAAAAAACATGGTTACGCAGCACTGGTGCTCAACAGAAGCATGCGCGCGCTCTTGCAAAATCTGTAGAAAACCATAGGCGCTTCAAACAACAATACTACCAAACAGGCTTCGCGCGCGCGCATGTTGAAATCGTTCGAACGCCCTTGCGCGCGTGCCGTCGCGAGAATCCCATACAAAAAACGGGACGAACTGCACACGCGCGCGTCGTCGCGCGCGCATGCCGAAATCCTTCAAAAACCTTCGGTGTCGGCGGGATGTCAAAATGGTGTGCAAAAAAAAAAGTTTCGCGACACGGATGATCAACAAGAGCGTGCGCGCGCGCTCTTGCGAATTCAACAGAAAACCGTACATTGTTCGACATGTTCATCACATGTAACGAAACGGGCTTCGCGCGCGCATGTCGAAATCGTTCGAACGCCCTTGCGCGCGTGCCGGGGTGGCACGATCCGTGCCAAAGAATACTATGCGAGCCACTCTCGCGTGTCTGCCGCGCGCGAATTTCGAATTCCTTCCCAAACCTTCATCACCGACGCGGAGACGCCGTCATCGTCGTCGGCGCGATCGGCATCGGCGCCGTCATCGCCACTATCATCATCATCGTGCCTACAATTGTCGTCACCGACATCGCCACTACCATCGTGTCCAAAACGGTCGATGTTGCCATGATACCGCGCCCGCCCAAGCCGCCGACTCGCATTCAAGTGCCCGCTGGGATGTGCCGAGCGGTCACCACCACCGCGGCCTTGTCGGTCGCGCCAAACTACCTGGCCGCTGCGCGCACGCGCATGCGCGGGCTGGAGCGGCCGCAGAAATGCACGAGCCAGCGCCAAGCACTCATCGCAATCGCCGCCGCATGTGGTTTGGAAACCCAGCTGCGAGTGGGTGGGTGGGATGTTCGCGCGAGCAATGGAAGGGACAACTCATTGCGAACAACAGAGTAATTGCACCACATATATTCCACCTGTAGCTTGCTCCGCGTAGATTGCACCACGTAGATTGAACTACCTATTGTGCACCACATCGGTAGCACAACATCTTTTGCACCAGTTAGATTGCACAAAGCCGATTGCACCGCATATAATGCGTTTCGCAAATATGGCAGCACATGTGCTGCAAAATTGTCGACATTACGCAACATAGATCGCACCACGTGTAGCGCACAACATAGATGACTCGCTTTAAGAACGCCGCGTGGGGTCCACGCTGAATAACGTGTGTATATCTATTCATATACATACGTAGATACATACATGCATACAGACATACATGCATACAAATGTATACATATACACAACCACCACCGCGCCGCGAGGCTGTGGGTGAACTGCATTCAGGTCCCATCGGAGAGCTGTAAATAATAACTACTCTTTAGCACAAGCCCAGCCCTCGAACGCTGGGCGCTGTTGAACGCTCTTGGGCGCTGTCACCTGACCTCTGACGCGCCCCCAAAGAGCCCACCGACAGCCCCCGAGATGCGTTCAAGAAGGCACCCGAAAACCCCCTCGATATGGGGAGACCAGAAAGGTACCGGTACCGCTACTCCCTGGATCTCTCCTGGGGTGCGTTCTGACCAGGATTTCGAGGCGAATCCAGCGGTGGCGACGAGGGAGGCCCAGGAGCCCCAGAAGGGGGAAAACGAGGAGAGGGTACAGGTATGGGTACCTTTCTCCTCTGACGACAGGCTTCCGCGAGGCCCCCCGAGGCGCGTGCCCAGCACCCCAGCAGGCATCCGGGACCCTTCGGCGCACGGCCCGGGCGCGCGGGCCGGGAGGCGCCGAAGCCGACTGCCCCGAAGCGAACTCTTGCCTTGCGGAGAGGCGCACGGCGAGCCCGAACTTGCAACCGGCTCTCGGCCCACCCCGCAGGCCACCACGAATACATTTATATATTTTTATATATATATATATACATACATACATATATACATATACATAGAGTATATACATACATACATACATACATACATACATACATACATACATACATACAGACAGACAGACAGACAGACATACAGACATACAGACAGACAGACAGACAGACAGACAGACAGACAGACAGACAGGCAGACAGACATACATAAAAAAATAGATGTGTATATATATATATATATATGAGTATATACACATATGAAGATGCCCACTTTTCCAGCACTGTGTGTGAACCCTTGCATTGAGGTGTTCGCGAACAGACTCGTGAGGCGTGCTGTCAGGAAAACACGCAATGTCCCCCAACGGCCCTTCGGCCAATTATGGCCCAAGACTGCGTCCAGAACGGAATTCCAAGTCAGCGCAAGAAGAGGGCCCTAGGAGGGACTCAGGAGAAACCAATAAGGCCCCACAGCGTGCCAAAATGCCTCCAAAGCGGTATCAAGAGGGCCCCACGACGGCATGTGCGACCACACTTTCGAGGCGGATCCACCCATGGCGACGAAAAGTCTCCAGACCGAACCCCAAACAAGAACAGAACATTCCGCACACGACAACTAATTAGGGGGCGTCCACGAAGGGGGCGTCGAACGGGGGGGTCGCAGATGATGGCCCAAGGCACGCGCTCGGCACAGGAAGGGGCCGGGGTCGCGGTGGAACAAGAACAAAAAGGGTCGAAGGCAACATGGCCACGTGAATGTCGCATGGTACACCGCAGGCGATACCATAGTAATGGCTATTGGCTGCTGGATGAGATGTGAGTTGAAGGAAGGAGATCCTTTCTCCCTTTGTGGAATGGGATGCCTAGCGGGCGTCGACGCATCGGGCGCGCACACCTTGAGCGAAGGGCAGCATATGAGGTCGCTATAGATACACACACACACACACACCTGGCGCCTCCCTTCAAAGTCGGGAAGGGGTTGGCAGCGTTGCACGTTGTTGAGATGCGCGGGCTCAACGTGAGCAAGAAAATTAGCTCAGTAAGTCGGCCAAAACGGCCCGAAAGAGCATGCGCGCGTAATCCCTTGGAGCGTCAAGGATTACGTAGCACCCAAAAAAGAATGGGCTTAGACGGACCCATTCCTCGAACATCGGGCGCATTAGAAGCCGAAAGGCCTCGAGGCTGGACGTCGGGAGCTACCTCCACAAATCTATCACAGCCTACGACTTAAGCGTTTGACATTTGGAGACTAGTTATGCTCGTTCCCGAGACATGAGAAGCGACTGCAAAAAAATGGACGCCTGCATCGGAGGTGAGGGGGTGAGATCGAAGTGGAACGGAGAGCCCCCCTACCGGGAAATCGGTTTCGGTTTCGTGTTCGTGCGTGCCGTGCGGGCGAGGCGAAGCTGCGTGGGCGGGCGAGAAAAAGTCTCCTGTGGCTGAGGCGCGGCCGGACCAAATGTCTCCCTTCCGGGCGGCCGGTGGCCCGCGGTGTCCCGCCGGTGTCCCGCTGGTGTCCCGTGTGGCTGAGGCGCGGCCGGACCAAATGTTTCCCTTCCGGGCGGCCGGTGGCCCCGCGGTGTCCCGCCGGTGTCCCGCGGTGTCCCGCGGTGTCCCGCGGTGTCCCGCGGTGTCCCGCGGTGTCCCGCGGTGTCCCGCCGTGTCCCGCGGTGTCCCGCGAGGATGATGATGATGAGATGATGATGATGATGATGATGATGATGATGATGATGATGATGATGATGATGATGATGATGATGATGATGATGATGGTGTCCCGATGAAGATGATGATGATCTTGATGATGGTGTCGATGATGATGATAGTGTCCCGATGATGAGGATGATGATGTTCATGATGATTATGTTGATGATGATGACGATGATGGTGTCCCGATGATGATGATGATGATGATGATGATGATTCCGATGATGTTGGTGATGATGATGTTGATGGAAATGGTGTCCCGGCGATAATGATGTTGATGATGATGATGTTGATGATGATGACGATGATGGTGTCCAGATGATGATGATGATGATGATGATGATGATGATGATGATGATAATGATGATGATGATGATTCCGATGATGTTGGTGATGATGATGTTGATGGAAATGGTGTCCCGGCGATAATGATGTTGATGATGATGATGTTGATGATGATTATGGTGTCCCGATGATGATGCTGATGATGATGATGGTGATGATGATGATGGTGATGTTGATGGTGTCCCGATGGTGATAATGATGATAATGACGATATTGATGATGATGTTGCTCATGATGATGATGGTGCCCCAATGATGATGATGATGATGTTGTTGATGATGATGATGATGATGTCGATGATGATGATGCGATGATCATGATGATGATGGTGTCCCCAGGATGATGACGAT
>CAUYUJ010008757.1:107994-135494 GCA_963575745.1 Prorocentrum cordatum | reverse complement strand
CGGCTCCGTCCGACGCCGCGCGCGGCCACAATGGATTGTTTATCTTTATTGGTTAATCCAGGCGTTGGCCCTGAGCTTCGGCCTCCAAGGGCCGCTTCCAGGCCTCAGTGCCATCACGAGTGGGTCCGAGAAGCGGCGCCACGCGTCGGGGAAGGGCATCGGGGGCCTCCCCCCCTCGACGGCTCGACCCTGCGGCCGTGCCCTGCCTTACCAGCGCTGGGCCCTGCAGCCGAGGAGAATAGCAGGGCTGAACCTGAACGGTGTTGTTCGTTCTCGTTCTGTTTTCGTTCTCTCTCGTTTCGTCTTCAATCCACCTCTACCCCAAAGCGAAGTCGAAACGAAAACGTCCCGCGAAGTCGTCAAAACATCGTTTAGGTCCAGCCCTGGTAACTAGGGGGTGGGTTGGGGGCCAGAGTGCACTGGGTGCCACGCGTGACGTGAATCATCTCGTACTCGTGCCCTCCAGAAGCGAGTTGGCTACGAAGCGAGCTGCAGCTTTTTCGAGCCCAGTGCGGATCGGCAGAGCCTGCTGACACGCCTCCCCAGAGATCCATTGTCGTGATCTTTTCGATGCGCGGCCCCCGGAAATCATGACCCATTCCCAAGACTGGTTTTTCATCCTGAGCCGCTTTTCGACGGTCCCGTGGCCCTGCGAAGGCCTCCAGAGGCCGAAAATTGCGAAACAACTCAGTCTTGATTTGTTCAATACGTTGGATCTCTGGGTCTGCAAAGTCATTTGTTCGTTCATTCTCCTCGTCCTTCGCTCCCTGCTGCTGCAAGTCCTTCCCTGCCCACCCCCCTCTTCCCACCCTCGGCGGCGAGCCCGGGAGCAGGCGACTTCTCAGAAGGCCCGGAGGCTCCCCGGACTTCTGAGAAGTCTCCAGAGCCTTCGCCGAAGACACAGAAAACCCCTCGGCAGGTTCGAGGGCTTCTGAGCAGTCACGCCGCCTTCGGAACACCTCGAAGACACAGACAACAGAGGCTTCTTCTTGAACACCGCCTCGGAACACCTCGCCTTGAGGGCTTCTTCTCGAAGACACAGAAAACCTCTCAGTCACGCCGCCTTCGGACGAAGACCTTTCCTTCTCGCTTCCCCCGTCTCGCTCGCTCGCCGCCGACGCACCACCCTCCTCCGACCGTGCTCCCGCCGTCAGGATGCGAGGGAGCCCTCGAGCGGCAGGGGCTCATCTCGTGGCAGGGCCAGGTCGTTGACCCCAGAAACCCGCTCCTCCCTCTCCGCTCCTCTCTCTCTCCCTCGCCCCTTCCCTCCTCCCCCCCGTCCCTCGTCCCCCCGGGGCTCCCGCCCTCCTCCTGCTGCCCACTGGGCGCACTCCTGGGGGGTGGGGGGGGCACTGCCCCAAGAAGAGACGAGGCAGGCGGTGAAGAGCAAGGGACGAAAAGGGGGCAGGATGATGTCCCCACGCGGCGCGCGGGTCGCAACTCCTGGGGGGAGGGAGGAGGGAGAGGAGAACCCTGCTGGAGGTCCCCAGAAGCGTGTGGGGGGGGGGCCCAGACAAAGCTCTACACGTTCAAATCGACGACGGAAAGACCACTCCCCTGGCCCTCCTCCCTTGTCCCTCTTCTCATCTCTTCTTCTCCTTTCTCCCTCCCCCCTCTTCCTCAATTCCCCTCCTCCCTCCTCCCCCCTTCCCTCTCGTCCTTCATCCGCCGCTTCGCCGTCCGCCCCCTGGCCACCCTGGCGGTGGCGGCACTGTCGTCGTCTACGGCGGCAATGGCCAGCCACTGGATCGCTTCGTTCAGCTCCCTGCGCAGCTCCTGCCCAGATCTGATGAGCCCAGGTAGGAGAGGGAGGGGGAGGAGGAGGAGGACGAGAACGAGGAGGAGGAGAAGAACGCAGCAGCCTCGATGCGTATGTATGGCCCAATGGCCAACGCTACAAAAGGAGAAGGAGGTTAAGGAGGAGGAGGAAGAGGAGGAGGATGAAGAAGAAGAAGAAGAAGAAGCCTCCTTTCTTCCCCCCTCCTACCCATGGCAGTGTTGGTGGAACCATTGGCCCATCAAGATTGGGGAGCAGAAGGGCACCATCACGCACAGAGGAGGGCGCGCGGGGGGGGGGGCAGGGGTGCTATACATCTCGTGCCCCCACTGCGAGACGTCTTCACAATCGGAAACCGACGCTCTGCCAAGCCCCAGCGGGGGGAGTGAGGCCAGGGGGGGGGGAGGTGCGTGTTCTGCCCCCAGGTCCCAGAGACAGGGCTGAACCCCGAACCTTCCAGGCGTCGCGCAGGCAACTAGACGCATGTCCTTCCGTTGCGCTGTCGGCATCCGGCGCCCTCCTTCGGGACCGCGGGAGCCAAGCACGACGAGAGTGGGGGGAGTCAGGCGGAGACCAGCGAAGCAGCTCACGCGGGAGGCGCTCATGCACCAGGCTTCGCCCCCCCCCCCCCCCCCAAGGGAAGCCCAGAATCGAGTCGAGGTCCGCGGAAATCCGCAGCCGAGTCGTGAGAAGCCGAATCGGCGAACATCGGCACACGCTGGCAGGCCTGCGCACTGCGAGCTCGAGCTGCGAGCTGCGAGCTGCGGCCTGCCTGGAGCGCCGCGAGGGCGCCGCAGGGCGGGGCGCTGCAGGCCAGCGGGCCGCCGCGGAAACGTCGGAACCCGAATCGAGGTCCGACGTCGAACCGACGCGGAATCGGAAGCCGTCGCAATCAAATCGAATCGAAAACGACGACCGGAGGAGGAGGAGGAGGAGGAGGAGGAGGAGGAGGAGGAGGAGGAGGAGGAGGAGGAGGAGGAGGAGGAGGAGGAGGGGGGGGGGATGAATCGAAATGAGCCCTGCTGACCCCCCCTGCCCCTCCGACCCGAGAGGCCCCCATCCCCTGGGCCCTCCCTCCCTGCTAAGTGCTCGCTCCGGGCTCTTCCTGGAGCCGGTTGCCCCACTCCTGCGTCGATGCTGCGTCGAAGATTCGCCAGCTCGAGTCGAGCTCGAATCGAACCCGAGCCGAGCTAGAGTCGACGCTGAGCCAAAACAGAGTCGAACATATACCACACACGGACAACACACGAATGCAGGCGGGCCCCAGATATCCCTGCCAACAGACAGCAGGCAGAGCCCTCCTGGGGACTCCTGGAGCTGCCCGGATGCAACGCGCCCCAGAAGACTCCCCTGGCCATCGCTCGGACGTCCATTCCCTGTGTTTTTGTTCGGTTTCGTGCGTGGCTTTTTCGCCAAATGATCAAGGATGCTCCTCGATTTTGGACGCCGAAACGGGTACGGAGAAAATGGGCACAATGCCCAACATCAAATGTTGTCCCAAACCGCGGCCTTCTGTCTCGAATGGACACAGGCCGCGGCGGCGCGGACAGCGAGTCCTGTGCAAAATGAACAGGAACTGCTGTTGTGCATCGATAGCATCGCTCGCATTGACGGGACCCTGGATCACCACTTGCTGTGTGGAGGGACACGCCCTTGGGAGAAACAGGACAAGCATACAAGACAAGATACAATTGAGGCTGTACACCCCCACGGCCTGCGGGCAACGGCCCCTGATCCAGACCGGGGGAGAAAGGAAGAGAAACAAACGTTGGGCATCGTACCCCTTCTTTCCGTACCCATGTCGTTCGTGCAGATCGATGGTCCCCGCCGAAGACAAAAAGGCACGCGTCCGAGCGATGCCGAGTCCCCGCGGGCGGCCCGGACCTCTCGGGCCCCACCGAGGCCCCGGGGTGGCGCGCCCGTGCCTCGGACTCGGCGCGCTCTCCGCTCAAGAGGGGGGATGGCGCAGGGGCCGACCGTCCCGGCACTCCCGCGGTCCTACAGGGCAGTTGTTAATGCATAGGATGTTTTGAAATGATCCGCACGCGGAGCATGTCTTAAAGACGGCACTGTACAGTAAACCCGTGTAGTAAGGATGCGCGATGAGGATGCAAGGGCCTTGGACGCCCAATCCGAAGCTCTTCGAGCGGGGCGCGCCAACGAACGTGGCGAAGGATGGGCCGACGGGGCAAGGATGCAAGGGCACCCTTGGGAAGGCTGCCCATCCTTATTACGCGGGTTGACTGTACCACGACCTGTCCTCGGGACCCAAGAGTGTTCTAAGCACAGCAACGAGGTTCCCAAAGCATGAGCCCGAGCCGTCAAAACGAGTCGGTCTCAGCCAGAACTGCACCGAGAACATCTCGTGCAGACCACAAAAGGCTCTTAGATTAGGTCGGGCATGTCCCCCTACAGGCAGATATTGGACGAACAGATAGAGAAACAAGATTGAAATGATATTCAAACAAGAATCAAAAATAGTCAAGCATCGTCCCCTGACTATTTTGCGGGGACTTGCTTTGAGCATTCCTTCCGTAGAGGGACAGGCCCAACTTCATTCTGAAAGCCTTCTTTGGTGGGCCACGCAGGCGCGCCAAGACGCCTCGCCACTGCTCGAGGGGAGGGCCTCCCGGCCCCGCTCCCCCGCCAGAGCTCACCACCACGATGGAGGAAGGCGGGAGGAGGCCGAGTGGACGCCCACGCCGATCTGCACGGCTTCCCCCGGGGCCGTGGGCGACCCGAGGAAGAGGAGGGGAGGAGGAGGAGGAGGAGGGGGAGGAAGGGGAGGAGGAGGAGGAGGAGGAGGAGGAGGAGGAGAAGGGAGGAGGAGGAGCTGTAGGAAGATGGAGGAGGAGGAGGAGGAAGAGAGGAGGAGGAGGAGGAGGAGGAGGAGGAGGGGGGACGGGTCGCCTAAGCCCTTCGGGTCGCCTAAGCCCTTCGGAGAAACCCGCCACGCCGAGCCTGGCCGGCCTCGTGCTGGGCCCACGATCGGCGTGTGCGCCATCACGGCTCTCGGCAAAAGAAAGCCATGCAACGAACCTGGGCGGGCGGCCCCCGCATCTGATCGACAAGTCGGAGCGGCGGTCGAGAGGAATCGGGGCGGCGGACATCGGCGGCCGGGTCGGGAAACGTCGAACGGGAGGAGATCGGCAGGGGAATGGGCCTCCGATGAGGAAGTCGGGGCCCAAATCGGAACCCGGAATCGAATCGGATCGGAACCGGCGGCCAAGGAAATCGAATCGAAATCGAATCGGAAGGATCGAAACGAGCCATGCCTGGGCTCAGGATCGGCCCGGCCAGGATCGGCGTGGGCGCAGGTCGATACAGTGGGGGCCAGTCCGCAAGGAAACCTCCACAAGAAGCCCAACCCTGAGACCCCAGGACATCCTTGGATTTGGGGCGTGGGAACGTCATGCTTCCCATGGCAAAGCCATCGAAACCCAAGAAACCCAGGGCAGGGTGTTTCTTGGCACAGGTCTCCACTGTAGTTTTAGGTCGGGCCTGTCCCCCTACAGGGGGATTTCGGACGAACAATAAAGAGTACTCAAAACATACTCAAAAGATACACAGAAATAGTCACAAAATAATCCCCAGACTACTTTTTGACTATTTCTGAATATTCCCCCTGTAGAGGGTCAGGCCAGACTTTACTGCAGTTGGCCCCGAAGCTGCCCGCTGCCCTCGGGCTCCTCGGGCCCCCTCCCCAGGTCCCCCGAGGGCCATCGGAAGATGCCCCAGGACGAGGAAATGGTTGAAGGGGCCCTGGGACACACAAATCAATACACACAAACAACCAGATTCCCTATATGTTTCGCATATGTTTGGGGTTTCTGTCTTCCCCTCCACTTCCCATATTTTCCCATATTTTCCTGGGAATCGACGATCAATAGTGTCTGTGTGTTGTTTCCCCTCCCGAATGGTGTCTTCCGGGGGGGTGGGGGAGAACCCCCTGATATCCAGGACCCGTTCCTAGGGTTATGTTGCTCCCATCGTACTTACAAACAACATCGCAGAAATAATTTCGAACACCCGGAATGTGTCGAAAGAGTATCGAAAAAGTGTCGAAACAGTGTCGGACGAGTGTATCCCAGGGCCGGACATGTGAAAACCCTCGAGGTTCGGTACTTTCGGGGGGCTCGAAATTGTTTCTGGCGATCAAGGCTAAAGTAGGTTGGAACATCATAATCCTAGAGAGCCGATGTCTTGTTGTTGCTTGATAAAAAGGCCCCCGGAAATCCCGGCCCCCTATCCGGCACTGGCTGATCATCCTGAGCCGTTTGTGATGGTCCTGGAGCCCAGGCGAGGGCCTCAAGAGGACGAACGCAGAGAAAACCTTCGTCTGGCTTTCTTCAACACGTTGGAGGTATGGGTTTCTCCCAGGACCGGCCAACCAGGCTGCGGTCGAATTTTTTCCCGATGATGCGGCCTGCATCACGCGAATTTCCGCCGGCTCGGAGCTGCGCAGCGTGAGCCACCCGTCCAGCTCGAGCATGGGCTGCTCGGCGATCGTGACGTTTTTCGACGTCAGGCCTCCAATGGCGGGTCGAAAAACCCAGACTCCTCGCGTCGTGAAAAAGTACGCGGGCAAATTTGTCATGTTCTGTCTCAGGGGGCCTTCGCCGGACCCTGGGAATAACTCAAGTCTCCGGCGGCCGTTCGGGAAGCTTCGGAGACCTCCTGAACGCTCTCGGCGAGGCGCAGCCGCTAGAGGGCATCCCGAGACCGGAAAACCACCGAGAGCCCACAGAAACGGCCGACAACATTGGACCTCGAACCCGAAGCGACAGTGTGGTCACCGCAACATTTCGGGACTTCCAATCCAAACGGACAGATCGGCGAACAGATTCGATGGTGCGTCGGCGACGGATCGGTGACGCACAGGACCCTGCATCGCCGGTGACGCTGACGATTACGATGATGATGCTGCTGATGATGATGCTGATGATAATGATAATGGTGATGGTAATGGTGGTGATGATGATGGTGGTGATGATGATGGCGATGATGGTGATGATGATGATGATGATGACGATGATGATGATGATGATAGTGATGATGGTGGTATGACGATGGTGATGATGGTGATGATGTGGATGGTGTTGCAAATGATGATGGCGATGATGATGCTGATGATGATGGTGATGGTTGATGATAATGATGAGTTATGATGATGACGAGGATGGTAATGAAGATTCTGCTGCTGATGGTGATGCTGATGCTGGTGGTGCTGGTGAGTATGATGATCGTGATGATGATGATGCGAATGGTGATTATGATTAGTATGATGATGATGCTGCTGCTGATGATGACGCTGCTGCTGTTGATGCTGATGCTGATGATGATGATGATGATGATATTGATGCTGATGCTGATGATGATGGTGATGATGGTGATGATGATGCTGATGATGATGATAATGATGATGATGATGATGATGATGATGATGATGATGATGATGATATGTAGCAGGACGCGTGCAGAAGGACGAGAGAGGAGAGAGGGTGAGGTGCGCGTACAGGGAAAACAAGAAGCCAACTGAAGATGTGGGGAAACATAAACCGTTAGATCTCCGCGCGGATTTCTTGGATCGGTGCCAGGGAGGGCAGCGCCGATCCAAGGAATCCGCGCAGAGCCTCAAGAGGTAACGCTTATTCAGTGCTTCCTGGTTGAGGCTCGGATCTCCTGTACTCCCAGCCCTGCTCCCTTTTCTGCTGTCTGCTGTGGAGGGTCTCTGGCGCTGCGGGGGAAGCCACAGGGGGGCGTCGGCCTTTCTTGCCAGTACCCGGTTCCCATGGGGGCGCCACCGGACGACCGAGAGGGCCCAGGAGACCTCCAGGAGCGCTCCAAGAGGGAGACGAGACCCAAAGAGCCCAAGATGGCTTCGAGACCGCCCCAACGCGGTGCGAGAGAGGCCAAACAACCCACCAAGAGGGACCAAAAGGGCTCCGAGCTGGAAAATGCGTCGCAGGAAGCACGAATGCTGTTCGATGCATTCTCTCAGTGGCCTGCTCTCCTCTTGAAATATCCCAAGCTGTCTTCCAGGCGCTCCCCAAAGAAAGGCCCAAAGATAGTTCAAATACCGCCGAGCACGGCCAAAGGGTGGCCTCCAGAGGCTCCAAGATACCACCAGCATCCATCCTCCCCAACCAGGCCCGCGAAGGCCCCAAGTCGGTCCCCGGATGCCCCCGACAGTTCCCAAGAAGGCCCGCCGCTGGATAGCTCCCGTTTGCTGCCCAAGATAGCCTTAGGTCGGGCGTGTCCCTCTACAGGCGGATTGTGGGAGACAAATCAGACATAGCCCAAAAAATAAACAACAATTGTCAAACAAAGAAACATCGTCCCCAGACTAGGTGTTGACTGCTTTGGCATGTCCCTCCTGTGGAGGGACGTGCCCGGCTCAAGGACAGGCCCACAGGTGACCCCCGCGAGGACCCCAGATGGCCCGACAGCACCTCGAGCACGCCTCGAACCGATCTGGGCGCCCCGACGCCTCCCCGACCCTCTCTCCAGGACGTCTCGAGCTCGCCTCCGCGCTTCCCTGCCCCTCCCCCGGCGGGGGTGGCGCACCAGAAACCACCGATACGGCGATACAGCGATGCAAGAGGTCAAGCCGAGCAGAACGCACAGAAGCACGTGCACAGCTCAAAGCCGACCTGCCAGAAACCACCTCCACCACCGCCGTGGTGATCCCGAGACGCTCCCAAGCTGCCTCTGGCTTGAGGCAGGTGGTTGCCCCGGGGTGGACAGGACCCCCTTTGGCAAAGCGTGGTTTAGTGAAAACGACCTCGGGCCAAAACCTGATGGGCCGCAGCCTCTCATGAACCGTTGCGAGGAAAGAATGGCCCCCAAGAGCAGCAAACAATGCAAACAATGGGAAGCAACGAATGCAAACAACCCCCGAAGGCAGCAACTAATGCAAGGGATGGCAACCAACTAATACAAGCAACGCGTGAAGGCATCACCACATGCAAACAATGGCAAGCAAACGATAAGTCAGGCACTGTATATATTGTTGTATATATGTAGGTATGTCTATATATGTGTATATATATATATATATATGTCTATCTATCTATCTATCTATCTATCTATCTAACTATATGTGTGTGCGTGCCCCGAGGAGATCCCCGAGGTTCCTTTAGGCGGCCGCCGAGGAACTCTAGAGGGCTCTGTTGGGGGGTCGGGAAGAGAGGCCGAGATGGTCTCTTTCCTGCGGAACAAAGCAGGCGGCCCCATCCGCCTGCCGCTCTCGGCCGATCCTCAGGGCGCCCCCCAGAGTCGAGCGCCGCTCGCGCCGACGCCCTCGCCCGCCCGAGGGAGGGCGCGAGGAGGAAGGGGGGGGGGGGAAGGGGGGGCGGGGGAGGGGGCTCGGAGGAGCGCCGCCTCCTCCTCCTCCCCCCACTCCTCCCCCCCACCCGCTTGCTCATCGGCGATGGCCGGGGCGGGCGGGGACGGCCGTCATCGCCCTGGCTGCCCCGCGGCCGCCGGGCGCCCTCAACGGGCGAGGCTGTCCAGGTGCGCCTTCAAAAAGGGCGGCACCTTGACCTTCTTGGCGGCCATCCTGTCGAGCACGCTCTTCACCTTGACCACCTTCGCCGCCTGGCGAAGGGAGGGCGTTCTCTGCGTCGCACACCCCCCCCTCCTCCTCCTCCTCCTCCTCCTCCTCCTCCTCCGCATCCTCATCCTTCCCCTCCTCCTCCTCCTCCTCCTCCTCCTCCGCTCCCCCCCCTCCCCCTCCTCCTCCTCGTCCCCGCCTCCACCTCCTCCTCCTCCTCCTCCTCCTCCCTCTCCTCTCCTCCTCCTCCTCCTCCTCCTCCTCCTCCTCCTCCTCCTCCTCCTCCCCCCCCCCCTCCTCCTCCTCCTCTCTCCCTCCTCCTCCTCCTCCTCCTCCTCCTCCTCTCCGCTCCTCCTCCTCCTCCTCCTCCTCCTCCTCCTCTGCCTCCTCCTCCTCCTCCTCCTCCTCCTCCTCCTCCTCCTCCTCCTCCTCCTCCCCGGGGCGGCCCTGAACGCGCCCGCCAGGGCCCGCCCCCCGACTGCGCCGAAGCCCTCCGGAAGGGCCCCCGGCTGGGCGACGGGAGCAAAACGACGTTTCGACGGAAAGGCGGATTTCGGCACCGTTCCCCCGCGGAGTCCGGCGCCGTTCCCCCCCCTCCTCCTCCTCCTCCTCCCCCTCCCTCCTCCCCCGCCTCCTCCTCCTCCTCCTCGTCCTTCTACTCCCCCAACTCCTCTCATCCTCGCCCACCCCTTCACCTCCCTCTCCCGCCCCTCTCTCATCCTGGCCCCCCCCCTTCGCTCCCCCCTGCTTCGCCCAACTTGCCCCTCGCCCCTCCGCGTCCTTATGGGGATCGCCCTTATCTGCATCACCCTCCCACCCCCCCATCCTCATCACTCCCACCTCTCCATCTTCATCATATTCATTATCACCGCCCTCATCCTCGTACTAGCCCTCGTGCCCCATCATCCTTCACCATCCTCGCCCTCGTTATCATCCATCATCCTCATCCTCCCCATCTGCTTTATCGCCCTCCACAATCCTCACTAACTCCTCCTCCTCCTCCTCCTCCTCCTCCTCCTCCTCCTCCTCCATGGTTGAGCCTTCGTGTCGAGCTTCTCGATCTCGCCACTCATGCGAAGGGCGTACTCCATGCCGATCGCAACCTTCCCCATGTTCACGTCCACTGGCAGGCGCTTGGACGTCTCTGCGGTGAGCATCTTGACCCTGGCCCCGTCGATGGCCTCCTTGACGCCGACGATGGCGAGCACGGCGGCCGGGATCTCCTTGACGCGCGGCATGCCCAGGATGGCCGCGCGCATCTCCGGCGACCTGATGCAAGCGGGGGCCAGCAGGATATCCTTGTCGACGTGCATGGCCCTCAGCTCGTCGAGGCGATCGACGACCCACTTCTCGACGGCGTCGCATGCCTTCTTGAACAACTCGAGGCCGTACTCCGCCGAGAGTTCGAAGAGCTTCGCGTCGATCGCCACGGGGCAGAGCTCGTGCGATGGCATCGCGGAGGCGAGGGACGCCGGGGCCACCTGCAGCTGCTTCCTCAAAAGCTCGACCCGTGCGAAAAGCTCCGACGCGTCCTTCGTCAGCTGCACGACCACGCCCTTGTCCTCTAGAGACCTCCCAGATGGGGTCTGGGGCGATGGGTCGGAGGATCGCGCCGCGTCGCCAATGCATCGAGGACGCATCACCCATGCATCGGCGATGCGTCGGCGACGTCGGCGACGCATGGGCCATCGGCGTGGAGATAGCCGCGCTCCTCATCGACCTGCATCGCCGATGCATCGGCGATGCGCCGCGATCCTCCGACCCCGCCTCACCTGCTCGGGCCCCATCTAGGAGGCCTAGATCCTCCTGGCCCGCGGCGGCGGCATGCGCAGCGCGGACCACCGTGCACTGGGGCGCCACGGAGGCCAGCGTCCGCAAGCACAACACCTTGAGGCGAAGCGAAGTCTCCCCGACACTCGCCAACTTCGCGTCGAACTCATCGGCAGGGGTACAAATTGCCGCGCAAGCGACCTTCGCGAGATCCTCCAAGTCTTTCAGCTTCTGCTCATGGCCATCGGCCGCGGCCGTCGAGGGATCGGAAACGGTGTCCGCGCACAACTGCATGAGATCCGCCACCCTCTTCGAGTCTGCGGCCAACTTCAGCAGGGGCTCCCGGACGCCAGCAAGCAGCGCATCGGTGGCGATGGGCCGAAGCTTGCCCAGGCAATCCTGGACGCGCTGGTCACCCCGCAGCTTCGCGATCACGGGGTCCTTCACGAGGTGGAGCTGGTCGAGATCCTTGAACGTCTGAGCGTGGTCTGCGCTCATCTGACGTGGGTCATCGTTCCAAGCCTTCAGCGCCTCGAGCGACCCGAGCCACCTGGCCATCAAGCCAAGCGCCTCGCGCCTGACGCTCACGTCGCCCAGGTCCTCCGCCTCGCCGTCGCTCTTGATGAGGTTGCCATTGAGCTTGATGTCGAATCCACGCTTCAGCAGCCTCGCAGACGTGGTCAGCTCCTCGACTGACAGCCCCTGCTTGAGGAAAGACGCCATGGCGTCCATCTGGCCAGAGTCCATTGTCGCCCCCGCCCACGTCTCGACGAGCCCGGCCGCGCCCTCCAGAAGCAGCCCGGTGGTTCGCATGTAGACCTTGTGCGCTGACCAGCGCGCGGGCTTGATCTGATCCGTGGACCAGAAGCACTCTTCGGTAGCATCAGCCCAATCACTAATCTTCTCGAGCGCCTCCAAGGCCCTGGGGATGTCTGCCTTGGCGATTGCATCATCTGTCTTGCCGTGCGAGACCATCTGGTCCCACGTCTCCGCGACGCCGCCCCACTGAGACTGGACCTGCTCCCAACGACCCAGTTCCTGCTTCGCGAAGTCGACGATGCCCTGGCCATGCGGTTGCGGATGGCGTTTGAACACGCAGCCGACGTGCGCCTCCGAACTCTGCTCGACCGCCTCGACGGCCTCCGCCAAGCGCGCGCCGGGCTCTGCCGCGCAGAGAAGGCGCACCGCGGCGAGCTCCCCCTGCAAGGCCGCGTCCCCCACCGAGTCCTCCAACGCCTGGCACTGGCGCTTTATCTTCTCCTGGGCCTCCGAGATCGCGATGGTCGGCTTCATCAAGACAGCGACGAGGCCCTCGTTGATTACGGACCGCATCTTGTCAACGGATTCCAACTGCGCAATGCGCGCGGCAAGGGAACTCGCTTTCTCCCTGGTGCCGAACCCGTGCTCCATCTCGACTCGGAGCCGATGCGTCTCGAAGAACGAGCACCTGACCACCTCTGGTTCTGAGTCCCCGGCAAGCGTTTTCAAGTGCGCTTCGAAGCTGGAAACGAAGGCCTCGTACCGCGAGATCTCCGCGATGAGGTTCTGGCTCTTCTTGTTCTTGTCCGACGCCGCGCCTTCTGGGCGCGGAGCGGGCGCGCCCTCGGACCCTCTGCCCAGACCCCTGAGCTCCAGCCCTGAAGAGTCAATGGGCCCCTAGCCAAAATTCAATCACGCGGGCCTTTGAGCCGTTCCCCGGCGGGCCCCCCGACGCTTCCAGACAGCCCAGGGCGTTTCCAGGAGGGGGCCCAAACAGCCCGACAGGGCCCCGCGCAAAACGGCCCCAAACGGCGCCTAGAAGAGGGGGCGCGAACCGAACATCCCGAGCTTTCCGCCCCAAGGGCCCTCCAGGGGGGCCCAAGAGGGCGCCCGGGAGGGAGCCCCCGAGAGGGCCCCAAGAAACCCCCAAGAGGCCCCAAGTGCCCCAAGAGGCCCACACAAGGTCCCAAGAGGCCCCAAAACGGCCCCCAAGAGGCGACCAACCTGCCCCCAAGGGACTTCAGAAAAAAAACCCGCGGGATCCCAGCGAACACCCCATGAGCTTCAACCCAGGGTGGCGGGGTGGGCCGAAGGGCACTAGATAGATCTTCATAGCGCCCTCGATGACCTGCAGGCGGTTCAGGGCCACCTGGTCCTCCTGCCCCAAGCCGCCCCCGTCGAACATGGCATCATCCTGCTTGGACCTCAGGATGCCGATGTACCTCGTGATCGAACGAAACTGGGCGGCACTCGTCTCCGAGTAGAAGAACGCGGTGCTCTCGTCGGCGTCGCGGAACTCCCCCATCAACTTTGCGGAGTACCTGGCGCAGGGGGGGATGGGGGAAGCAGCGGGCCCAGGGGGGCGGGGCGACTGGCGCGTCCGCAGCCGGCTCGATAGCGGAGGCCTGAAAATATGGAGCCACGCCTCAGGCGAGGCCCAATATTTTCAGACCGCCCCGGTCCCAAAGTCCCGCCGTGGCGACGAGGCCCAAGACGGGCGCCGACAGGAGTGCGCCCCGTCCGCCACCCCGAAGGGCAGCGGATGGCGCGCGCCCCGCCCCCGCGGGGACGGCCCGACAAAA
This sequence comes from Prorocentrum cordatum, assembly GCA_963575745.1. Classification (NCBI taxonomy): domain Eukaryota; class Dinophyceae; order Prorocentrales; family Prorocentraceae; genus Prorocentrum; species Prorocentrum cordatum. The sequence goes on along the minus strand of CAUYUJ010008757.1, from coordinate 121,831 downwards.
CCGAAGACCCAAGCGGGAGGAGGAGGGGGAAGTGCGAGAGGGGGGGGGCAGACGAGGAAGGAGCGGGCCAGGGGGAAGAGGAGGGCGGGGGCGAAGGGGGCGAGGAGGCTGCTTCGCCCGAGGGCGCTCGGGGAAATTCACCGCCTTCCTCCCCGCCGTCCCAGCGACCGCCGCCTCGCCCGCGTCCCGCGCCCGTGCCGGCCGCCCGCCGCCCCCAGAACTGGCGGCGGCGCCGCTGCTCTTCTCGGCGCTGGGGGGGGTCGAAGTCTGCTTGGGCGGCTGGTTCCTCGACTTCGGGGCGCTGGGCGGCGCCTGCTTCGCCTGCTTCACCTGCTTCGACTGGGCCTGCTGGGCGCCCCTGCCGCCCTTCGAGCTTCTCCGAGGAGGCTGCTGGGCGCTATCGTCGGACACTTGGCCGAACAACTTGCGCGGCCTCGCTCGGGCAGCGGGCAGGGGGGCCGCCTCGCCGCCCTGGGGGCCCTTGACCTGCTGGCCCCCGCCTCCCGATGCCTCGGCGCCCGCCCCGCCCGCTCGCACCCCCGCCTGCTCCGTGGCGGATCGCTGCAACTCCTCGAGCTCCTTCATCATCTCCTCGTTGGACCTCCCGGCCACCATGCTCGCGTAGTCATCCAAGTTCTCCTGCGCGATATCGTCGAACTTCGCCTGGCCCCCGCCGCCGTCGGAGTCCTCACCGTCAGTGACAACCTCCTTCGGGAAGGGCGGCAGAGGAGTCATGGGAAGTCAAGAGACGGGGGGCGAAGGACGAGGTTCAAGAGGAGCCACGAGAGACGCGACTAAAACTATCTTGCAGGCCTGAGTGGCCCACAAGACTGACCCATATGAAAAACATGATGGACCCACGAACCCGGAAAGGGATATAGACATGCGCAGCATGGTCAGGTTTTCACGATACCCAACTGGGCGACACCTCACAAAACATCCCACGAGACACCCCGCGAAACATCCCACGAGACACCTCGCGAAACATCCCACGAGACACCTCGCGAAACGTTCCACGAGACACCCCGCGAAACATTCCACGAGACACCCCACGAAACATTCCACGAGACACCCCACGAAACATTCCACGAGACACCCCACGAAACATTCCACGGGGGTGCGACTGGGTGTGGTCGTGCTGGGGTGTGGTCTTGCTGGGGTGTGGTCGTGCTGGGGTGGTCCTGCTGGGGGGTGGTCGTGCTGGGGCGTGGGGCGGTGGTCGTGCTGGGGCGTGGTCGTGCTGGGGCGTGGTCGTGCTGGGGCGTGGTCGTGCTGGGGTGTGGTCGTGCTGTGGTGAGGTCGTGCTGGGGCGGTCCGCACCCTGTGATTTAGCACCGCGAGCAACGACAGGCAACCACTCAACCAGGACAACCACGAGGAGACGCGTAACGCACGCAACGGCACGGGCGCCACTCATCAAACACACAGGGAGTCCGCGGCTGCATCGGTTGAGTGGTTGCCTGTCGCCGCCCCCTGGGCGGATCCCCCTCGTAGTCGTCGTCGTCGTCGTCGTCGTCGTCGTCGTGGTCGTGCTGGGAGGTGGTCGTGCTGGGGAGTGGTCGTGCTGGGGCGTGGTCGTGCTGGGGCGTGATCGTGCTGTTGGTGAAAAGGGTGCGAGTGGGAGTGTGTTCGTGCTGGGGTGTGGTCTTGTGGGTGGGGCAGTGCTGGGGTGGGGTCGGCTGGGGTGTGGTCGGGTGGGGTGTGGTCTGTTTGCTGGGGCGCCGCGCGGCGCCCCGCGCCCGCACTGGGGTGGGTAGGTGCGCGCGCGGGTCAGTGGTCGTGCTTGTCGTGCTGGGGTGTGGTCGTGCTGGGGTTTGGTCGTGCTGGGGTGGGGTCGTGCTGGGGTGTGGTCGTGCTGGGGTGTGGTCGTATCTATAGGCGCATACGTAACAAAACAAGCGTTCCGCTCGAGACATCCTCGGCAAACTCTGCGGAGCAAGCGTTTCGCTCGAGACATCCTCAACGCACGAAAAAGTGGCCCGCACCCTGCGATTTATCGATCGGGATTTCAAAAACAAGCGTTTCGCCTGAGACATCCTCAAATTTTAATCCGCCGGCCTCCTTCGACCTCGATATTTATCAGGGAAAGAATCCGCCGGCCTCCTTCAAGTGAGGCACCGGGGACAAGTTTACATACTAAAATTGATGGACCCACGAACCCGGAAAGGGATATAGACCTGTGGAGCATGGACACGTTTTCACGATACCCAACTGGGCAACACCTCACGAAACATCCCACGAGACACTTCACGAAACATCCCACGAGACACCTCACGAAACATTCCACGAGACACCTCACGAAACACAAAGCGAGGGGACACCCCGCGGAAACAATTCCAGAGACACCCCACGAAACATTCCACGACGAACAGGGCAAACACTCAACCAAGGCGGTTTTTGGTGTGTCTGGGTGTGGTCGTGTTGGGGTGTGGTCGTGCTGGGGTGTGGTCGTGCTGGGGAGTGGTCGTGCTGGGGTGTGGTCGTGCTGGGGTGTGGTCGTGCTGGGGGGTGGTCGTGCTGGGGGGGTGGTCGTGCTGGGGGGTCGTGCTGGGGCGTGGTCGTGCTGGGGCGTGGTCGTGCTGGGCGTGGTCGTGCTGGGGCGTGGTCGTGCTGGGGCGTGGTCGTGCTGGGGTGTGGTCGTGCTGTGGTAAGGTCGTGCTGGGGTGCGGTCGTGCTGGGGTGTGGTCTTGCTGGGGTGGGGTCGTGCGGGGGTGTGATCGTGCTGGGGTGGGGTCGTGCTGGGGTGTGGTCGTGCTGGGGTGTGGTCGTGCTAGGGTGGGGTCGTGCTGGGGTGGGGTCGTGCTGGGGTGCTGTGGTCGGCTGGGGGGTGGTTGTTGGCTGGGGTGTGGTTCGTGTGGGGGGGGGTCGTGGTGGGGGAGGTTGTTGCTGGGGGGTGGGGGGTACGTTGTCGTGCTGGGGGGTGGTCGTGCTGCAGGGTCGTGGTCGGCTGGGGTGTGGTCGTGCTGTTCTTAATTGTGGTGAGGTCGTGCTGGGGTGTGGTCGTGCTGGGGTTGTTGGTCTTGTCTAGGGGTGGGGTTCGTTTGCTGGGGTTGGGGTACGTGCTGGGGTGGGGGTCGTGCTGCTGGGGTGTGGTACGTGCTGGGGTGTGGTCGTGCTGGGGGGTCTGGTGTCGTGCTGGGGTGTGGTCGTGCTGGGTTGTGGTCGTGCTGGGGAGTGGTCGTGCTGGGGTGTGGTCGTGCTGGGGGGTGGTCGTGCTGGGGGGTGGTCGTGCTGGGGGGGTGGTCGTGCTGGGGGGGGGGTCGTGCTGGGAGGTGGTCGTGCTGGGGAGTGGTCGTGCTGGGGCGTGGTCGTGCTGGGGCGTGATCGTGCTGGGGCGTGGTCGTGCTGTGGTGAGGTCGTGCTGGAGTGTGGTCGTGCTGGGGTGTGGTCTTGCTGGGGTGGGGCCGTGCTGGGGTGGGGTCGTGCTGGGGTGGGGTCCTGCTGGGGTGTGGTCGTGCTGAGGTGTGATCGTGCTGGGGTGGGGTCGTGCTTGGGTGGGGTCGTGCTGGGGTGTGGTCGTTCTGGGGTGTGATCGTGCTGGGGTGTGGTCGTGCTGGGGCGTGGTCGTGCTGGGGTGGGGTCGTGCTGGGGAGTGGTCGTGCTGTGGTGAGGTCGTGCTGGGGTGTGGTCGTGCTGGGGTGTGGTCTTGCTGGGGTGGGGCCGTAGCGTTTCGCTCGAGACATCCTCAAATTTTAATTCGCCGGCCTCAAAAACAAGCGTTTCGCTCGAGACATCCTCAAATTTTAATTCGCCGGCCTCAAAAACAAGCGTTTCGCTCGAGACATCCTCAATTTTTAATTCTCGGGCTCGTTATTTATCAGGGAAAAATTCGCCGGCCTCCTTCGACCTCGTTATTTATCAGGGAAAAAATTCGCCGGCCTCCTTCAAGCAGGCACCGGGGGACTAGGTTTACCTACTAAAAGAGAACCCTGGGCCGGAGCCCTTTCCGGGAAAAGGAACCCTGGGCCTATGCCCTTTCTGGGAATAAGATTTCAGGGCCAATCCAGTCGCGGGAAAATGCGGAAGCATTTAAACCCCACGACAGCCCAAGAGGCCCTCAGGAGGGCTCCGAGGCGGCCCGGGAGGACCCCGAACCGGCCCGAGAGGTTTTCGAAACTGCCCCAAGCCACGTCGTCCAACGGGCTCAGCTTTCCGCCCCGGGCCCTGCAAACACCCGCTCAAAACACATGCTCCCAGCGACGTCGTGTAAAGACTAGCTACCTCAGGGGTCACGTCCCGACTTTAAGTGTAAAGACTCGCGTCTTGGTTTCGTTTCTGGTTGGGCCAGGGCCCGCCGCGCGACCCGCCCAGCGACCCGCCCCAAGGGCCTCAAAATCGTCTCTTGCTTGACCTCTCTGGGGAAGGTCAAGAGACGACGGAGAGAAGGGCCCAGAGACGAGGGGCCCAGATGAGTCTGAGAGCCCAGGTGGAAGGGAAGAGGGGTCAAGAGACGGGGCAGAAGAGAAGCTCCTCCATCTTGACGCCGTTGCTGAACTCGTTCTGGATGTCCCACGGGACGGCCTTGTCCTGCTCGCCCGGCACCGCGACCCCGAGGTAGGGCCCGAACTTTACCCTCTTGTGCCCCAAGTCCTTCCTCGGCGGCCACCCCCACTTCTTCTCGTAATATTCTTGTGCCAGAACTTATCATTCGGGGCGATCAGCTTGGTCGTGGCGGCCGTCTCCCTCGCCACCTTTGCCTTGGCCCCGTTGTCGGAACGGGGGAACCTGCATTTGCCCGTCTCCTTCCCCGAGTCGACGAAGGCGCTCCTCTCCCCGTGGAAGTAGTCATGCTTACTCTTGTCCTTCTTCATGCAGCTCTGGTAAGTGTGGCGGCAAGGTTGGCAATGGGACACGCGCGACTGGAAGGTGCGCTCGCAGTACCAACAGTTGTCCAGCTGGCAGCCGTACAATTTGCCGTCGGGGTTGCGAGGCTCGCCCCGGCCCCACTTGATGTACTTGCTCGGGTCGATGTGGTCCATGCTGTCCGACGTGTTCCAGCAGAGGAACGAGCTCTGGACTCCGGTCCTGCCCTCGCCCTTCACATCGCCGAGCTTCCTGCGTTTGTGGCCCCCGCTCGCCTCCGACGGCGCCGCCGCCCGCGCTGCTCGCGAGCCCCGGCCATCGCCCCCGCGCCCTGGGGCCGCGGGGGGGGGCAGAAGCTCCTTCCCGTGGCAGGCGGGCATGCGAGCAGCTCCCGCGGTCGGCCCCGAGCTGCAAAGCGCCCTGTGCCCTCGAACCAAATCCCGCGACGGGCTCGAGACTGGGCCGAGGCGCCCAACGTCAAACAGCACGCAACCGCTCCAGACCCGATGGGTCGGGCCAAAGGCCCAGGACTTGCACGGGAGCGGGGCGCGGGCGCACGGGCCACGGGGGAGTCGGGCCGGGCGAAAAGGAGGATAGCAAAGGGTGGGTTTGAGAACCAGCTCGCGTAGCTGATTTTCCCGGCGCCTCCTGGCGCCGGAGGCGGCCATGCATCGAGGAACGGGCCCCCTCGGTGGGGCCGAAACCAGCTGCGCGCGGCAAGTTTCGCAACCCCCCGCATCCCAATCCCCCCCTTTCGCCCGGCCCGAAAGAGGCGGGGGCGCGGGGCCCAGTCGGAGACGCGGGAGCAGGGCGGAGGGCGGGGCAGTTGGAGGGGGGGGGGGGGCTTGGAGGCCACGCTCGCAAGTAGTCCAGCGGAAAAGGGGGGGAGGCATAGGCGGCCAGGGCGATGCCAGTCAGGGGCGCGGAGGGCCCCATCCACCTCCAAGCCCGAACCAACCAGTCGCGGCTTAGCTCGTGGCAAAGTTCCACAGGTTAGTTCCCAGCCATCCTGTGGTGTTGGGTCCTCGTTTTGAAGACGCTCCCCGCGTTCCTCCTCCTCCTCTCCTCTCCTCTCCTCCTCCTCTCACCCCTCCCCCTCTTGCCCCTGCCCCCTCCTCCCTGCGCTTCGCCCGCCCAGTGCACCGCTTCGTGGCCCCATAGGGGCTCCACCGAAGCCGCCAGTGGGGCCGCCCGCATGCGTCCCCCATACCCGATTTGGCATTTTCACTCACCCAGCACAACGCTTTGTGGCCCCATAGGGAACTCCACCGAAGCCCCCAGTGGGACCGCCCGCATGCATCCCCCACGCCCAGTTTGGTTTTTTTTTGTTCACAAACCCAGCATAACTCTTCGTGGTCCCGTAGGAGGCCCCACCGAAGCTCCCAGCGGGACCGCCCGCGTGCGTCCCACGCATTAAATCTGCTATTTTCGCTCACCCAATACAGCGCTTCGTGGCCCCATAGGGAGCTCCACAGAAGCCCTCAGTGGGGCCGCCCGCGCGCGCCCCCCGCAACCAATTTGGCATTCTCACATATCCAACGCAGCGCTTCGCGGCCCCATAGGGAGCTCCACCGAAGCCCCCAGTGGGGCCGCCCGCGTGCGCCCCCCGCGCCCGCGTACAGCGCTTCGTGGTCCCATAGGGAGCTCCACCGAAGTTCCTAGTGGGACCGCCCGCATGCGCCCCCCATATCCAATTTGGCATTTGCACCTACCCAGCAAAACGTTTCGTGACCCCAGAAGGAGCCCCGCCGAAGCCCCCGGTGGGATCGCCTGCGTGCGATTCCCATGCCCAATTTTGCATTTTCACCTATCCAGCACAGCGTCTCGTGGCCCCATAGGGAACTCCACCGAAGCCCCCAGAGGGGCCGCCCGCGTGCCCTGGCGGAGAAGCAGCAGCAGCAGCAGCAGCAGCAGCAGAGGGGTGGAGGGAGGAGGGGCGGCGGCAGGAGTGAGAAGTGGCGAGGGAGGAGGGGCGGGGGGGCGGGGGAGGAAGGGGGGGGGAGGAGGCAGAGGGAGGAGAGGGGAGTTGAGGAAGGGATGGAAGCAGACTGGCGGCGACCCCGCAAAATTGCACAATCCGCTGCCGACCCCCCAACACCCACACATGACTGCATTGGAGTTGCGATCCTTGTTTTCCCGAAGACGGCCGCGCGACTGCATGCCCCATGACGCCCCTGATTCACCAACTCCCTTGCTGATCGCTCCTGGATGGGCTGGTGGGGATACGCGAAGAGGGCGAAGAGTCAAGAATTGACGCAGCCACACCATCAGTCCCCAATCAGCGCTTGCACTAAATGGTCGCGCCCGCAATGCGGTACTTGCAACTGCTGCATATGGTTGTGTCCTTCGCCGAGCTAATGTGGGCTCTCTTGGGGCCATCTTGGGCGCCTCTTGGAGTTCTCGGGGCTTCTCGACGCCCCCCAGCTTGAGCTCTGCCCACCAGCAGAACCAGTTGAGCTCTCCCCAGCTTGAGCTCTGCTTCTCTCTGCCCATCCCGCCTGCCGTCCTAGGGGGGCACGAATGCCCCGGCTGACGGGGCGGGGCGGGCGCGCGCGGGCATCGCAGCATCAGGGCCGACTCAACAATCAAACGGGCAGAACCTCAGATCACGCGGAGATATCTCCAAGGCCTCGGGAAAGACGGCGGCTCCAAGGACACATCGAACAACCGCGACTCCACCTGCATTTTGGTGCTCTCGCGAAAGCTAAGGGCGAGGATCGCATCCCCGAGTAGCGCCTCGAACAGAGCTCTAGATTGAGCAAGGGCCGACCGCCCCGGCATTCCTGAGGGCCCACCACGAAGCGCTCTTAGATGCCATAAATCTTCTAACGGCGAAACAACTCAGAACATAAACCCGGTGCGTTAAAACAACATGGTCTCATCCAATAACATTCTAAGAACATTTCGTCGAAACCGCTCAAGCTTCTTAGAACATTGCCTGGTGGTCCTGAGGCTACGAGCGAGCCCGGGCGCGTCGCCGCTGCTTGACTGGAGGGCAAGCGCTCAAACGAAGATCTGAACACGTGGCCTCAAAGAAAGAAGAAAGACTCACTCCTCGCTGTCGCTCCCAACCGACAGCAGCTCCCCTGGGGCCTCGTCGTCGCCGCCGCCCTCAGCGCCGCTATCTTCGACGAACAAGAGGTCGCTCGACTCTCCGTCCTCCTCGCCTGGGCCGAGGGCGCTGAGGCCGTCGTCGTCCTCGGGCCCCGCCGGGGCGCCCTGGGCGCTCTCGGGGTCGCCGGGGCCAGCGCCGCCCGTCGACTTCACGGCCCCCTCGAACTCCGAGAACGGGAAGGTCTTGAAAACCGCCAGGAAGAGAGCCGCGAAGAAGAAGGCGTTGAACATGTTGCCCGCAACTTCGGCGGCCGTCTTCGGCTCGAGGCCGAGGTCGACGGCGACGTCCCAGGGGAAGCCTTGGAGCGCCAGCTGCTCGAGAGCGATGAGCGGGCGGCTCGAGCGCCGCAGCCCGCCAACCTCCTGCGCGGCGTCAACCTCGCGGCTGGGGCGCCCCCCCACCATCCTGGTCCTCCTCCTCCTCCTCCTCCTCCTCCTCCTCCTCCTCCTCCTCTCCCTCCCTCCGCCGAGGGCTTCTTGGGTCCTTTCTAGGGCCCTCTTGGGGCCCCAGGCCCTCTTGGGGCCTTGCGCTGGGCATCCGCAGAGTGAACGCGCCAATCAAAACATGATGGACCCACGAACCCGGAAAGGGATGTAGGACCCTGGTGGTCGTGCTGGGGCGTGGTCGCGCTGGGGCGCGGTTGCGCTGGGACGTGGTCGAGCTGGGCCCTGGGGGAACCAGGGTGACGCACTAGATTCTAGTTCGCCGTTCTGGCGGTACTCTTAGGGCACCCGAGCGGCGAACTAGATTCTAGTTCGCTCCTTTTGTGGGCGCCCTGGGGGCACCGGAGTGACGCGCTAGATTCTAGTTTGCCGTTCTGGCGGTGCTCTTGGGGCACCGAAGCAGCGAACCAGATTCTAGTTCGCCCTTTTGTGGGCGCCTTGGGGGCACCAGAGTGACGCTCTAGATTCTAGTTCTCGATTCTGGCGGCGCCCTTGGGCCCTTGGGGCGCCGCAGCGGCCAACTAGATTCTAGTTCGCCCCTTTTGTGGGCGCCCTGGGCGAGGGCGGGGGGGCAGGGAAGCACGACGGAAGTCATGTGGTTTACCGCCAATTGGCCTTGTTGCGGATGATGTACATGACGCTCGTGCACGTCACCGTGGGGCTCCTGTCGTACTGGGCGGAGTGCCAATCCAAGTTCACCGTGAGGTCGTGCATGGAGAGGAGGTGGCTGCAATCCTGCTTCACGCACATGTGGTAGAACCAAGCCACCTGCCGCAAACGCTCCGTCAAGTGCGCCGTCCAGTCGAGAAACTCCTTGACTGCGAGGTCCGAAGCATCCCACGCTGGCGGCCAGGTCAAACCAACCTTCCGATACATATCCAAGTGCACCGAACGCCAGTCCGTCTCGGATTTCTTTTCCTTCTTCTCGGACTCTGCATCGCCGATCTGCGCCTCCGCGCACTTCGTGACCTTCCTCTTCTTGACCTTCTGAGCTTCCGACGCCGTCTCTTTCGAGTGCTTCTTGGCGCGCAACTCCTGCAGCGCTGCCAGAAGATGCGGGTGGTCATCGGGGAGCAGGACTTCCTCCACAGACAGCGGCGCAACCTGGATCCTGTTCAAGTAGTCGAAGAGCTTCGACATCCACGGCGGAGCCTGGTACTCTGGATCCGTCTGGTCGATTGGCCGATTGGACACTGGGTAGACCAACATGATCTTCCTCTCCCGACGCTCCGGCGAGCCAAACTTGGCGGCGTCGCGGCAGAAGTATTCGAAGTGGAAACCCTCCCGGTTGAACTCCTTCGTCATGAAGGCCAGGTTCTTGGCCCCCAGCGTCTTGACGCACTCGAGCACGGAGAGCCAAGGGCGCGACTCGATGATCCACTGTATGGTTGCCCTCGCCGTGCGCCCAGTGCTGCCCTTGCCCTCCTGGACGCGCGACTGCATCTCCGACCGACCGTGGAAGAGCCCCGAGACCGAGTCGCACTCGAAACCCGCGACGAAGAAACGCGACGGCTTGATGGCGACCGTCTGACCTGACATCACCTCCTCGCCTCGCCAGCCCGACGACTCGAGGCCGACGACGTCTTTAAACAACTGCTCTGGGTACGCGTGGGCCTGGATCACATCGCGCCGGTCTTGCTCTATCTCGGCGGCGTAGCAGAGCTTCATTGGCAAGTGCATTGAGTCAGTCCGATCGAAGAACATCCGCAACCTATGCAATATCTGAGTCGTCACCTCTCCGCCGGAGAAGAACGTGCCGTAGTCGAAGACCCCGCCCAGCGCCTTGACGCCCGCGGCCAGGTTCTCCCGCATCCCGATGTAGTCGGACGGGGCGAACGTCTGGGCCAGGCGCACGATGCACAGCTCGAGGGCGCCCCGCGGCGGCGGGCCATGAGGGGGGGGGGCGCGGGGGAGGAGAGGGGGGGGGAGGAGGACAAGCTAGGTGCGCTCGCGTCATATCTGACGTCCTACCCTTCCCTCCCATCCCTTACCATGGCGCTGATTTTCTCTATCCGCGGACGCGCGTCGTAGCGGACCTGAGGAGGGGGACTAGGGGGAGGGCGGGGGGGGAGACACACACGGAAGAGGACGGCAACGAGGCGCGCGCGGGTGGACGCGGGGAGCGGCGCCAGCTACCTGCAGCGGAGGAGGCCCCCCATGCCGTCTCCGACCTGCGCCGACGAATGCAGCGCCCCCCAAGTATTGATTGGATTATTTGCGGGGGCCCGGGGAGGGCCATGTAATATTACATGGGGGAACGCAGATAATTGTTTGCAACGCAGAAAACATATATATATATATAAACCATATGTTACATGCACAGCCGCGAACCCATGTAATATTACATGCTAATAATTGAAGCACCACAACCCACTGCAAATAATAACAGGTTGCGTGAACAATTAATTGGGGGAGGGACGACGCCAGGGCACCTAAATCTGAGTGAAGAGGGCGATCTGTCTCATAGTGCCATGGGCGCGCGGCTGAAAACGGGATCCGCGGTGACCACGGGGCCCTCGGGGGCCCTGCGATGAAGAGCCTTAAGAGGTCTCAGTCAAGACGGCCCCAAGATGGCCCCAAGATCGCCCACAGCGGCTCGGCCAGGCAAAGATGAGTGGACGCACACCATCATCAATGCATCTTGGAGCATGAGGATGATGATTGTGATGATGGCAATGATGATGATGGCGATGATAATGGCGATGATGATGCTGATGATGTTGATGATGATGGTGGTGACGATGATGATGATGATGATGATGGTGATGATGATGGCGATGATGATGACGAAGGCAATGCTGAGGAGGAGGAGGAGGAGGATAACGAGAAGGAGGTTGGAACTCAAGGACTTGCGGGGGGGGGGGGGGGCATTTTGAGCGAATTGTTTATGGGTGGTCTTGCTGTTGATGGCGGCGCGTGGGAGGACGGAAGGTGAGGCGCGTGGGAGGAGGAGGTCGACCACGAGGAGGAGGACGAGGGCCAAGATGAGGAGGAGGCGGGTGCCGGAGGATATGAATACCCGACGGGGGGGAGGACGAGGGACCAGTCTGAGTGAATTGTTTTGGGGTGTATTCGCTGCGCCTGGCAACGTGCAGGAGGAGGAAGGATCAGGAGGAAGACGACGCGGTGGGATAGGGCGCGGGGTAGGAGGGGGAGGAAGCAGGGGGGGGGGAGAAGAAGGCGGAGGGACCATTTTGAGCGAATTGTTTTTGGGCGTAGTCGCCGTTTCTGGCAGAGCGGAGGAGGGCGGAGGGGCGGGGCTGGAAGGGGCGGGCCGGGAAAATGATGAGAGGGATGATGATGATGATGGTGATGGTGATGATGATGATGGTGATGATGATGATGATGATGATGATGATGCTGACGGTGGTGGTGGCGATGATGATGATGACGATGAGAATGCTGAGGAGGAGGATGGTCACGAGGAGGAGGTTGGAACTCAAGGACTGGCGGGGGGACCATTTTGAGTGAATTGTTTCTGGGTGGTTTTGCTGTTGCTGACGGCGCGTGGGAGGACGGAAGGTGAGGATGAGGAGGCGGGCGACCACGAGGAGGGCCCCAAAAATGTCGACGGCCGTTTGCCCCCCCTCTCTTTTGGGGGTGAAACGGGCGTATGCCGCTTGTTGTTGCAGCACGCCCAGTGCGGCCGGGGATTTTGGCCTAACGTGCTGGGCGGACGTCCGCACGACGGGTGGATGCTCCCGGCGCGGCCGGGGATTTTGGCCTAACGTGCTGGGCGGACGCCCGTGCGACGGGTGGATGCTCCTGATGCGGCCGGGGATTCTGGCCTAACGTGCATGGTGCTTTCCTCTTGGATGGGGATTCTGGTGTGGCGTCTCTGCAGCGGGTGGGCTGTGTTGCCTCTGGTGTGTTGCAGCCCTTTAGTCGAAGCGGGCGCTTCGGATTCTCCACGCAGGGTGGTCCTCGCGGCCGGGGATTTTGGCCTGACGTTGCTGACGTCATTCGCAACCCCGACGTGTATGCCGCTTGTTGTTGTAGCACGCCCAGTGCGGCCGGGGATTTTGGCCTAACGTGCTGGGCTGACGTCCGCTCGACGGGTGGATGCTCCCGGTGCGGCCGGGGATTTTGGCCTAACGTGCTGGGCGGACGCCCGGCGACGGGGTGGATGCTCCGGTGCTGGCCAGATTCTGGCCTAAACGTGGCCAAACCTCCGGCCTGACTTGGATGGGGATTTTGGTGTGGCGTCCTCTGCAGCGGGTGGGCTGTTGTTGCCTTGGTGTGTTTGCAGGCCTTTAGTCGAAGCGGGCGCTTCGGATTCTCCACGCAGGGTGGTCCTCGCGGCCGGGGATTTTGGCCTGACGTCGCTGACGTCATTCGCAACCCCGACGCGTATGCCGCTTGTTGTTGCAGCACGCCCAGTGCGGCCGGGGATTTTGGCCTAACGTGCTGGGCGGACGTCCGCACGACGGGTGGATGCTCCCGGTGCGGCCGGGGATTTTGGCCTAACGTGCTGGGCGGACGTCCGTGCGACGGGTGGATGCTCCCGGTGCGGCCGGGGATTCTGGCCTAACGTGCATGGTGCTTTCCTCTTGGATGGGGATTCTGGTGTGGCGTCTCTGCAGCGGGTGGGCTGTGTTGCCGCTATCTGTTTCAGCCCTTTCGTCGAAGCGGGCGTTTCGGATGCTCCACGCAGGGTGGTCCTCGCGGCCGGGGATTTTGGCCTGACGTCGCTGACGTCATTCGCAACCCCGACGTGTATGCCGCTTGTTGTTGCAGCACGCCCAATGCGGCCGGGGATTTTGGCCTAACGTGCTGGGCAGACGTCCGTGCGAAGGGTGGATGCTCCCGGCGCGGCCGGGGTTTTTGGCCTAACGTGCTGGGCGGACGTCCGTGCGACGGGTGGATGTTCCCGGTGCGGCCGGGGATTTGAGCCTAGCGTGCATGGTGCTTTCCTCTTGGATGGGGATTCTGGTGTGGCGTCTCTGAAGGAGGGAGGTGGATATACTCAAAATCCAATATGCTTTTGGACCTCTCCTTCACGATCTGCGTTAGGGGTGCCCCCCAGTTTCTGAGTTTCGAGGATGTCCGTAGCGAAACGGCCAGGTTGCTCAAAGATGGCTCGACAAAGGCCCGATTTGGGGAGGATGTCTCAGGCGAAACAGCGATTCTCCTATAGAGGAGCTCAGAATCATTCAAAATACATTGTGTTTTTGAATCGTTGAAGCAAGAATGTTGAAAATCCTATGTGTTTTTGGACCTCTCCTTCACGATCTGCGTGAGGGGTGCCGCCGATTTTCAGAATTTTGAGGATGTCCCTAGCGAAACGGCCGGGAAAATCGAAGACGCACGCACGCACGGACGCACGGACGCATTTGTCCCGCCGTTTGCCCCCCCGTTTCCCCCCCCCTCCCTTTCAACCTCCCCCGCCATCATTCCCTGCACATCCCTTCTCTTACGTCCCCCCCTCCTACTTTCCCACCTCCCGCCCTCGTGCCTCCCTCCTCCTCCTCCGCCC
>CAUYUJ010008757.1:54869-107894 GCA_963575745.1 Prorocentrum cordatum | reverse complement strand
GGGAAGAGGAGGGCGGGGGCGAAGGGGGCGAGGAGGCTGCTTCGCCCGAGGGCGCTCGGGGAAATTCACCGCCTTCCTCCCCGCCGCCCCAGCGACCGCCGCCTCGCCCGCGTCCCGCGCCCGTGCCGGCCGCCCGCCGCCCCCAGAACTGGCGGCGGCGCCGCTGCTCTTCTCGGCGCTGGGGGGGGTCGAAGTCTGCTTGGGCGGCTGGTTCCTCGACTTCGGGGCGCTGGGCGGCGCCTGCTTCGCCTGCTTCACCTGCTTCGACTGGGCCTGCTGGGCGCCCCTGCCGCCCTTCGAGCTTCTCCGAGGAGGCTGCTGGGCGCTATCGTCGGACACTTGGCCGAACAACTTGCGCGGCCTCGCTCGGGCAGCGGGCAGGGGAGCCGCCTCGCCGCCCTGGGGGCCCTTGACCTGCTGGCCCCCGCCTCCCGATGCCTCGGCGCCCGCCCCGCCCGCTCGCACCCCCGCCTGCTCCGTGGCGGATCGCTGCAACTCCTCGAGCTCCTTCATCATCTCCTCGTTGGACCTCCCGGCCACCATGCTCGCGTAGTCATCCAAGTTCTCCTGCGCGATATCGTCGAACTTCGCCTGGCCCCCGCCGCCGTCGGAGTCCTCACCGTCAGTGACAACCTCCTTCGGGAAGGGCGGCAGAGGAGTCATGGGAAGTCAAGAGACGGGGGGCGAAGGACGAGGTTCAAGAGGAGCCACGAGAGACGCGACTAAAACTATCTTGCAGGCCTGAGTGGCCCACAAGACTGACCCATATGAAAAACATGATGGACCCACGAACCCGGAAAGGGATATAGACATGCGCAGCATGGTCAGGTTTTCACGATACCCAACTGGGCGACACCTCACAAAACATCCCACGAGACACCCCGCGAAACATCCCACGAGACACCTCGCGAAACGTTCCACGAGACACCTCGCGAAACGTTCCACGAGACACCCCGCGAAACATTCCACGAGACACCCCACGAAACATTCCACGAGACACCCCACGAAACATTCCACGAGACACCCCGCGAAACATTCCACGAGACACCCCGCGAAACATTCCACGGGGGTGCGACTGGGTGTGGTCGTGCTGGGGTGTGGTCTTGCTGGGGTGTGGTCGTGCTGGGGTGGGGTCCTGCTGGGGGGTGGTCTTGCTGGGGCGTGGTCGTGCTGGGGCGTGGTCGTGCTGGGGCGTGGTCGTGCTGGGGTGTGGTCGTGCTGTGGTGAGGTCGTGCTGGGGCGATCCGCACCCTGTGATTTAGCACCGCGAGCAACGACAGGCAACCACTCAACCAGGACAACCACGAGGAGACGCGTAACGCACGCAACGGTACGGGCGCCACTCATCAAACACACAGGGAGTCCGCGGCTGCATCGGTTGAGTGGTTGCCTGTCGCCGCCCCCTGGGCGGATCCCCCTCGTAGTCGTCGTCGTCGTCGTCGTCGTCGTGGTCGTGCTGGGAGGTGGTCGTGCTGGGAAGTGGTCGTGCTGGGGCGTGGTCGTGCTGGGGCGTGATCGTGCTGGGGTGTGGTCGTGCTGTGGTGAGGTCGTGCTGGGGTGTGGTCGTGCTGGGGTGTGGTCTTGCTGGGGTGGGGCCGTGCTGGGGTGGGGTCGTGCTGGGGTGTGGTCGTGCTGGGGTGTGGTCGTGCTGGGGTGGGGTCGTGCTGGGGTGGGGTAGTGTTGGGGTGTGGTCGTGCTTGTCGTGCTGGGGTGTGGTCGTGCTGGGGTTTGGTCGTGCTGGGGTGGGGTCGTGCTGGGGTGTGGTCGTGCTGGGGTGTGGTCGTATCTATAGGCACATACGTAACCAAACAAGCGTTTCGCTCGAGACATCCTCGGCAAACTCTGCGGAGCAAGCGTTTCGCTCGAGACATCCTCAACGCACGAAAAAGTGGCCCGCACCCTGTGATTTATCGATCGGGATTTCAAAAACAAGCGTTTCGCCTGAGACATCCTCAAATTCTAATCCGCCGGCCTCCTTCGACCTCGATATTTATCAGGGAAAGAATCCGCCGGCCTCCTTCAAGTGAGGCACCGGGGACAAGTTTACATACTAAAAGAGAACCCTGGGCCTATGCCCTTTCTGGGAATAAGATTTCAGGGCCAATCCAGTCGCGGGAAAATGCGGAAGCATTTAAACCCCACGACAGCCCAAGAGGCCCTCAGGAGGGCTCCGAGGCGGCCCGGGAGGACCCCGAACCGGCCCGAGAGGTTTTCGAAACTGCCCCAAGCCACGTCGTCCAACGGGCTCAGCTTTCCGCCCCGGGCCCTGCAAACACCCGCTCAAAACACATGCTCCCAGCGACGTCGTGTAAAGACTAGCTACCTCAGGGGTCACGTCCCGACTTTAAGTGTAAAGACTCGCGTCTTGGTTTCGTTTCTGGTTGGGCCAGGGCCCGCCGCGCGACCCGCCCAGCGACCCGCCCCAAGGGCCTCAAAATCGCCTCTTGCTTGACCTCTCTGGGGAAGGTCAAGAGACGACGGAGAGAAGGGCCCAGAGACGAGGGGCCCAGATGAGTCTGAGAGCCCAGGTGGAAGGGAAGAGGGGTCAAGAGACGGGGCAGAAGAGAAGCTCCTCCATCTTGACGCCGTTGCTGAACTCGTTCTGGATGTCCCACGGGACGGCCTTGTCCTGCTCGCCCGGCACCGCGACCCCGAGGTAGGGCCCGAACTTGACCTTCTTGTGCCCCAAGTCCTTCCTCGGCGGCCACCCCCACTTCTTCTCGTAATATTCCTTGTGCCAGAACTTATCATTCGGGGCGATCAGCTTGGTCGTGGCGGCCGTCTCCCTCGTCACCTTTGCCTTGGCCCCGTTGTCGGAACGGGGGAACCTGCATTTGCCCGTCTCCTTCCCCGAGTCGACGAAGGCGCTCCTCTCCCGGTGGAAGTAGTCATGCTTACTCTTGTCCTTCTTCATGCAGCTCTGGTAAGTGTGGCGGCAAGGTTGGCAATGGGACACGCGCGACTGGAAGGTGCGCTCGCAGTACCAACAGTTGTCCAGCTGGCAGCCGTGCAATTTGCCGTCGGGGTTGCGAGGCTCGCCCCGGCCCCACTTGATGTACTTGCTCGGGTCGATGTGGCCCATGCTGTCCGACGTGTTCCCGCAGAGGAACGAGCACTGGACTCCGGTCCTGCCCTCGCCCTTCACATCGCCGAGCTTCCTGCGTTTGTGGCTCCCGCTCGCCTCCGACGGCGCCGCCGCCCGCGCTGCTCGCGAGCCCCGGCCATCGCCCCCGCGCCCTGGGGCCGCGGGGGGGGGCAGAAGCTCCTTCCCGTGGCAGGCGGGCATGCGAGCAGCTCCCGCGGTCGGCCCCGAGCTGCAAAGCGCCCTGTGCCCTCGAACCAAATCCCGCGACGGGCTCGAGACTGGGCCGAGGCGCCCAACGTCAAACAGCACGCAACCGCTCCAGACCCGATGGGCCGGGCCAAAGGCCCAGGACTTGCACGGGAGCGGGGCGCGGGCGCACGGGCCACGGGGGAGTCGGGTCGGGCGAAAAGGAGGATAGCAAAGGGTGGGTTTGAGAACCAGCTCGCGTAGCTGATTTTCCCGGCGCCTCCTGGCGCCGGAGGCGGCCATGCATCGAGGAACGGGCCCCCTCGGTGGGGCCGAAACCAGCTGCGCGCGGCAAGTTTCGCAACCCCCCGCATCCCAATCCCCCCCTTTCGCCCGGCCCGAAAGAGGCGGGGGCGCGGGGCCCAGTCGGAGACGCGGGAGCAGGGCGGAGGGCGGGGCAGTTGGAGGGGGGGGGGGGGGCTTGGAGGCCACGCTCGCAAGTAGTCCAGCGGAAAAGGGGGGGAGGCATAGGCGGCCAGGGCGATGCCAGTCAGGGGCGCGGAGGGCCCCATCCACCTCCAAGCCCGAACCAACCAGTCGCGGCTTAGCTCGTGGCAAAGTTCCACAGGTTAGTTCCCAACCATCCTGTGGTGTTGGGTCCTCGTTTTGAAGACGCTCCCCGCGTTCCTCCTCCTCCTCTCCTCTCCTCTCCTCCTCCTCTCCCCCCTCACCCTCTTGCCCCTGCTCCCTCCTCCCTGCGCTTCGCCCGCCCAGTGCACCGCTTCGTGGCCCCATAGGGGCTCCACCGAAGCCGCCAGTGGGGCCGCCCGCATGCGCCCCCCATGCCCGATTTGGCATTTTCACTCACCCAGCACAACGCTTCGTGGCCCCATAGGGAACTCCACCGAAGCCCCCAGTGGGACCGCCCGCATGCATCCCCCACGCCCAGTTTGTTTGTTTTTTTGTTCACAAACCCAGCATAACTCTTCGTGGTCCCGTAGGAGGCCCCACCGAAGCTCCCAGCGGGACCGCCCGCGTGCGTCCCACGCATTAAATTTGCTATTTTCGCTCACCCAATACAGCGCTTCGTGGCCCCATAGGGAGCTCCACAGAAGCCCTCAGTGGGGCCGCCCGCGTGCGCCCCCCGCAACCAATTTGGCATTCTCACATATCCAACGCAGCGCTTCGCGGCCCCATAGGGAGCTCCACCGAAGCCCCCAGTGGGGCCGCCCGCGTGCGCCCCCCGCGCCCGCGTACAGCGCTTCGTGGTCCCATAGGGAGCTCCACCGAAGTTCCTAGTGGGACCGCCCGCATGCGCCCCCCATATCCAATTTGGCATTTGCACCTACCCAGCAAAACGTTTCGTGACCCCAGAAGGAGCCCCGCCGAAGCCCCCGGTGGGATCGCCTGCGTGCGATTCCCATGCCCAATTTTGCATTTTCACCTATCCAGCACAGCGTCTCGTGGCCCCATAGGGAACTCCACCGAAGCCCCCAGAGGGGCCGCCCGCGTGCCCTGGCGGAGAAGCAGCAGCAGCAGCAGCAGCAGCAGCAGAGGGGTGGAGGGAGGAGGGGCGGCGGCAGGAGTGAGAAGTGGCGAGGGAGGAGGGGCGGGGGGGCGGGGGAGGAAGGGGGGGGGAGGAGGCAGAGGGAGGAGAGGGGAGTTGAGGAAGGGATGGAAGCAGACTGGCGGCGACCCCGCAAAATTGCACAATCCGCTGCCGACCCCCCAACACCCACACATGACTGCATTGGAGTTGCGATCCTTGTTTTCCCGAAGACGGCCGCGCGACTGCATGCCCCATGACGCCCCTGATTCACCAACTCCCTTGCTGATCGCTCCTGGATGGGCTGGTGGGGATACGCGAAGAGGGCGAAGAGTCAAGAATTGACGCAGCCACACCATCAGTCCCCAATCAGCGCTTGCACTAAATGGTCGCGCCCGCAATGCGGTACTTGCAACTGCTGCATATGGTTGTGTCCTTCGCCGAGCTAATGCGGGCTCTCTCGGGGCCATCTTGGGCGCCTCTTGGAGTTCTCGGGGCTTCTCGACGCCCCCCAGCTTGAGCTCTGCCCACCGGCAGAACCAGTTGAGCTCTCCCCAGCTTGAGCTCTGCTTCTCTCTGCCCATCCCGCCTGCCGTCCTAGGGGGGCACGAATGCCCCGGCTGACGGGGCGGGGCGGGCGCGCGCGGGCATCGCAGCATCAGGGCCGACTCAAAAATCAAACGGGCAGAACCTCAGATCACGCGGATATATCTCCAAGGCCTCGGGAAAGACGGCGGCTCCAAGGACACATCGAACAACCGCGACTCCACCTGCATTTTGGTGCTCTCGCGAAAGCTAAGGGCGAGGATCGCATCCCCGAGTAGCGCCTCGAACAGAGCTCTAGATTGAGCAAGGGCCGACCGCCCCGGCATTCCTGAGGGCCCACCACGAAGCGCTCTTAGATGCCATAAATCTTCTAACGGCGAAACAACTCAGAACATAAACCCGGTGCGTTAAAACAACATGGTCTCATCCAATAACATTCTAAGAACATTTCGTCGAAACCGCTCAAGCTTCTTAGAACATTGCCTGGTGGTCCTGAGGCTACGAGCGAGCCCGGGCGCGTCGCCGCTGCTTGACTGGAGGGCAAGCGCTCAAACGAAGATCTGAACACGTGGCCTCAAAGAAAGAAGAAAGACTCACTCCTCGCTGTCGCTCCCAACCGACAGCAGCTCCCCTGGGGCCTCGTCGTCGCCGCCGCCCTCAGCGCCGCTATCTTCGACGAACAAGAGGTCGCTCGACTCTCCGTCCTCCTCGCCTGGGCCGAGGGCGCTGAGGCCGTCGTCGTCCTCGGGCCCCGCCGGGGCGCCCTGGGCGCTCTCGGGGTCGCCGGGGCCAGCGCCGCCCGTCGACTTCACGGCCCCCTCGAACTCCGAGAACGGGAAGGTCTTGAAAACCGCCAGGAAGAGAGCCGCGAAGAAGAAGGCGTTGAACATGTTGCCCGCAACTTCGGCGGCCGTCTTCGGCTCGAGGCCGAGGTCGACGGCGACGTCCCAGGGGAAGCCTTGGAGCGCCAGCTGCTCGAGAGCGATGAGCGGGCGGCTCGAGCGCCGCAGCCCGCCAACCTCCTGCGCGGCGTCAACCTCGCGGCTGGGGCGCCCCCCCACCATCCTGGTCCTCCTCCTCCTCCTCCTCCTCCTCCTCCTCCTCCTCCTCCTCTCCCTCCCTCCGCCGAGGGCTTCTTGGGTCCTTTCTAGGGCCCTCTTGGGGCCCCAGGCCCTCTTGGGGCCTTGCGCTGGGCATCCGCAGAGTGAACGCGCCAATCAAAACATGATGGACCCACGAACCCGGAAAGGGATGTAGGACCCTGGTGGTCGTGCTGGGGCGTGGTCGCGCTGGGGCGCGGTTGCGCTGGGACGTGGTCGAGCTGGGCCCTGGGGGAACCAGGGTGACGCACTAGATTCTAGTTCGCCGTTCTGGCGGTACTCTTAGGGCACCCGAGCGGCGAACTAGATTCTAGTTCGCTCCTTTTGTGGGCGCCCTGGGGGCACCGGAGTGACGCGCTAGATTCTAGTTTGCCGTTCTGGCGGTGCTCTTGGGGCACCGAAGCAGCGAACCAGATTCTAGTTCGCCCTTTTGTGGGCGCCTTGGGGGCACCAGAGTGACGCTCTAGATTCTAGTTCTCGATTCTGGCGGCGCCCTTGGGCCCTTGGGGCGCCACAGCGGCCAACTAGATTCTAGTTCGCCCCTTTTGTGGGCGCCCTGGGCGAGGGCGGGGGGGCAGGGAAGCACGACGGAAGTCATGTGGTTTACCGCCAATTGGCCTTGTTGCGGATGATGTACATGACGCTCGCGCACGTCACCGTGGGGCTCCTGTCGCACTGGGCGGAGTGCCAATCCAAGTTCACCGTGAGGTCGTGCATGGAGAGGAGGCGGCTGCAATCCTGCTTCACGCACATGTGGTAGAACCAAGCCACCTGCCGCAAACGCTCCGTCAAGTGCGCCGTCCAGTCGAGAAACTCCTTGACTGCGAGGTCCGAAGCATCCCGCGCTGGCGGCCAGGTCAAACCAACCTTCCGATACATATCCAAGTGCACCGAACGCCAGTCCGTCTCGGATTTCTTTTCCTTCTTCTCGGACTCTGCATCGCCGATCTGCGCCTCCGCGCACTTCGTGACCTTCCTCTTCTTGACCTTCTGAGCTTCCGACGCCGTCTCTTTCGAGTGCTTCTTGGCGCGCAACTCCTGCAGCGCTGCCAGAAGATGCGGGTGGTCATCGGGGAGCAGGACTTCCTCCACAGACAGCGGCGCAACCTGGATCCTGTTCAAGTAGTCGAAGAGCTTCGACATCCACGGCGGAGCCTGGTACTCTGGATCCGTCTGGTCGATTGGCCGATTGGATACTGGGTAGACCAACATGATCTTCCTCTCCCGACGCTCCGGCGAGCCAAACTTGGCGGCGTCGCGGCAGAAGTATTCGAAGTGGAAACCCTCCCGGTTGAACTCCTTCGTCATGAAGGCCAGGTTCTTGGCCCCCAGCGTCTTGACGCACTCGAGCACGGAGAGCCAAGGGCGCGACTCGATGATCCACTGCATGGTTGCCCTCGCCGTGCGCCCAGTGCTGCCCTTGCCCTCCTGGACGCGCGACTGCATCTCCGACCGACCGTGGAAGAGCCCCGAGACCGAGTCGCACTCGAAACCCGCGACGAAGAAACGCGACGGCTTGATGGCGACCGTCTGACCTGACATCACCTCCTCGCCTCGCCAGCCCGACGACTCGAGGCCGACGACGTCTTTGAACAACTGCTCTGGGTACGCGTGGGCCTGGATCACATCGCGCCGGTCTTGCTCTATCTCGGCGGCGTAGCAGAGCTTCATTGGCAAGTGCATTGAGTAAGTCCGATCGAAGAACATCCGCAACCTATGCAATATCTGAGTCGTCACCTCTCCGCCAGAGAAGAACGTGCCGTAGTCGAAGACCCCGCCCAGCGCCTTGACGCCCGCGGCCAGGTTCTCCCGCATCTCGATGTAGTCGGACGGGGCGAACGTCTGGGCCAGGCGCATGATGCACAGCTCGAGGGCGCCCTGCGGCGGCGGGCCATGAGGGGGGGGGCGCGGGGGAGGAGAGGGAGGGGGAGGAGGACAAGCTAGGTGCGCTCGCGTCATATCTGACGTCCTACCCTTCCCTCCCATCCCTTACCATGGCGCTGATTTTCTCTATCCGCGGACGCGCGTCGTAGCGGACCTGAGGAGGGGGGCTAGGGGGAGGGCGGGGGGGGAGACGCACACGGAAGAGGACGGCAACGAGGCGCGCGCGGGTGGACGCGGGGAGCGGCGCCAGCTACCTGCAGCGGAGGAGGCCCCCCACGCCGTCTCCGACCTGCGCCGACGAATGCAGCGCCCCCCAAGTATTGATTGGATTATTTGCGGGGGCCCGGGGAGGGCCATGTAATATTGCATGGGGGAACGCAGATAATTGTTTGCAACGCAGAAAACATATATATATATATATATATAAAAAAAAACCATATGTTACATGCACAGCCGCGAACCCATGTAACATTACATGCTAATAATTGAAGCACCACAACCCACTGCAAATAATAACAGGTTGCGTGAACAATTAATTGGGGGAGGGACGACGCCAGGGCACCTAAATCTGAGTGAAGAGGGCGATCTGTCTCATAGTGCCATGGGCGCGCGGCTGAAAACGGGATCCGCGGTGACCGCGGGGCCCTCGGGGGCCCTGCGATGAAGAGCCTTAAGAGGTCTCAGTCAAGACGGCCCCAAGATGGCCCCAAGATCGCCCACAGCGGCTCGGCCAGGCAGAGATGAGTGGACGCACACCATCATCAATGCATCTTGGAGCATGAGGATGATGATTGTGATGATGGCAATGATGATGATGGCGATGATAATGGCGATGATGATGCTGATGATGTTGATGATGATGGTGGTGACGATGATGATGATGATGGTGATGATGATGGTGATGATGATGACGAAGGCAATGCTGAGGAGGAGGAGGAGGAGGATAACGAGAAGGAGGTTGGAACTCAAGGACTTGCGGGGGGGGGGGGGGGCATTTTGAGCGAATTGTTTATGGGTGGTCTTGCTGTTGATGGCGGCGCGTGGGAGGACGGAAGGTGAGGCGCGTGGGAGGAGGAGGTCGACCACGAGGAGGAGGACGAGGGCCAAGATGAGGAGGAGGCGGGTGCCGGAGGATATGAATACCCGACGGGGGGGAGGACGAGGGACCAGTCTGAGTGAATTGTTTTGGGGTGTATTCGCTGCGCCTGGCAACGTGCAGGAGGAGGAAGGATCAGGAGGAAGACGACGCGGTGGGATAGGGCGCGGGGTAGGAGGGGGAGGAAGCAGGGGGGGGGGAGAAGAAGGCGGAGGGACCATTTTGAGCGAATTGTTTTTGGGCGTAGTCGCCGTTTCTGGCAGAGCGGAGGAGGGCGGAGGGGCGGGGCTGGAAGGGGCGGGCCGGGAAAATGATGAGAGGGATGATGATGATGGTGATGGTGATGATGATGATGGTGATGATGATGATGATGATGATGATGATGATGATGATGCTGACGGTGGCGGTGGCGATGATGATGATGACGATGAGAATGCTGAGGAGGAGGATGGTCACGAGGAGGAGGTTGGAACTCAAGGACTGGCGGGGGGACCATTTTGAGCGAATTGTTTCTGGGTGGTTTTGCTGTTGCTGACGGCGCGTGGGAGGACGGAAGGTGAGGATGAGGAGGCGGGCGACCACGAGGAGGGCCCCAAAAATGTCGACGGCCGTTTGCCCCCCCTCTCTTTTGGGGGCGAAACGGGTGTATGCCGCTTGTTGTTGCAGCACGCCCAGTGCGGCCGGGGATTTTGGCCTAGCGTGCTGGGCGGACGTCCGCACGACGGGTGGATGCTCCCGGTGCGGCCGGGGATTTTGGCCTAACGTGCTGGGCGGACGCCCGTGCGACGGGTGGATGCTCCCGGTGCGGCCGGGGATTCTGGCCTAACGTGCATGGTGCTTTCCTCTTGGATGGGGATTCTGGTGTGGCGTCTCTGCAGCGGGTGGGCTGTGTTGCCTCTGGTGTGTTGCAGCCCTTTAGTCGAAGCGGGCGCTTCGGATTCTCCACGCAGGGTGGTCCTCGCGGCCGGGGATTTTGGCCTGACGTCGCTGACGTCATTCGCAACCCCGACGTGTATGCCGCTTGTTGTTGCAGCACGCCCAGTGCGGCCGGGGATTTTGGCCTAACGTGCTGGGCGGACGTCCGCACGACGGGTGGATGCTCCCGGTGCGGCCGGGGATTTTGGCCTAACGTGCTGGGCGGACGCCCGTGCGACGGGTGGATGCTCCCGGTGCGGCCGGGGATTCTGGCCTAACGTGCATGGTGCTTTCCTCTTGGATGGGGATTCTGGTGTGGCGTCTCTGCAGCGGGTGGGCTGTGTTGCCTCTGGTGTGTTGCAGCCCTTTAGTCGAAGCGGGCGCTTCGGATTCTCCACGCAGGGTGGTCCTCGCGGCCGGGGCCGGGGATTTTGGCCTGACGTTGCTGACGTCATTCGCAACCCCGACGTGTATGCCGCTTGTTGTTGTAGCACGCCCAGTGCGGCCGGGGATTTTGGCCTAACCCCGACCACCCTCGAGCGCCAAGAGTGTGGCACCGAGGACAAAACGAGCGCAGCTCTAACATCTTGGGTTAAAGGGCGTGAAGTGTCACGAGTTGGCACCTCTGGGCTTAAGGCGCGGCCCCGCTACCATGTAGGATTGTATACATATGATTTTTTGAGCGAAACAAAAATAAGAGGAGGAGGCGGAGGAGGAAGAGAGGGAGGGGATGACCAAGAGGAGGATGCCAGGAAAGAATGATAAGATGATGATGGTTGTGATGATGACGAGGAGGAAAAAGAGGAACAAGTGAGAAGGAAAGAAGGGAGGAGCAGGATTGGTGAACGGGGACTAACACAGGCGTTTCCCAGAAGGCAGGGGGGCGGTGATTCGCCGTAGGCGTCGTCGATATCAAGGACTATGAACATTCGTATGTCCAGTGAAACCTTCGTCTGTACCCCAGACAGCGTGAAGACAGTCACCTGCTAAGAAACGAATGAGAATGAGTGAAGTAGGTGCTGGGTATATTGTTATGATGGCATCATGCGATGTTCATGTGATGCCCTTGTTAGTGTGACGTTACTGCGATGCTGATGTTGATGATGTTGTTGTTGTTGTTGTTGTTGTTGCTGCTGCTGTTGTTGTTGTTGCTGTTGCTGTTGTTGTTGTTGTTGTTGTTGTTGTTGTTTTTGTTGCTGCTGTTGATGTTGATGTTGAGGTGAGTGTGATGGCAATGCAGGTGTGATGCTGTAGTATGATTTCTCCGCGAATCGCCCAAACAGCGATTCATGCTGTAGTATGATGTCTCCGCGAATCGCCCAAACAACGATTCATCAATCGTCGAAGTCGTCAAATGCATCAACCAACCATTTGAAGATAACCATGTACGGCGTGTTGTGTTTATGGCAACTCAAAGCTATATCTTTCATGACTCTCTGTAAATCCTCTGGGGCATAATTCCATGTGTATGTCGGATTGATCAGGGAGCAAGCCTGCACTTCGCACAGGTGTTGAAATGCATGGCACTTTGCTGTCATCTTCCACATGCGTTTGTTATTTAACAACGCCTCGTCTGCAAGATTTGTGTAAATCGACACCAAAAACTCGGACAACGTGCTGATCTCTCTTTTCGCTTCGTCGCTCAGCTGCCTCGGCTGCTCGTCGATAATCTCGTAGAAGCGGCTGAGCAAATGGCATATCGCATGACGACGGTTATCGTGCAAATCTCCACTGTTGTGAACACGGGTAATATGGGCTGCATACTTAGATAGATGCCTTGTAGCTGCACCTTTTGCTTTGAGCTTGGGCCAGTCGTTTGACGTCTTGAGCCGCTCGTATGTGAGCTTCCCCTGGACGCGCGAATCGGTGCGATGGTTATCGTACCAGCTCTTGATGCTTTTCTCGAGACCTTGGGCTTGAAGCTGCTGGTTCCCGCCCCAGTGGCCAAGGCCCATGACCTCCACCAGAGCGTTTGCAATGATGTGGGAAGCTATGCCTTGGTCCAGAACGTGGAGGCAATCGAGGGCAACGCCCTCCAACCTCAGCGACGTGATTCGAAATAGCGCTGGCAGCGGAGAGCCGCTCTCTCGAAGGGACTCCAGGTAAGATTCATGGGATTTCATCGTTCTGCGCCAGCCACGCTTGGTCCAACATAGATCTGAATCCAAGGAATTGGTCGCACTGCACATCCAACACATGTTAGGGCTTGAGTCCCACCTAGGGAAGTTTAGAGCTTGAGTGAAGAATTCCCAGTCCCCACGTAACATCACAACAATTCCCTTGTAGCCGTTGGCACGCAGCGGCGTGCCGTCCCCACGCACCCCGCGCATCAACTGATTCATTCTTTCCGCGAGGTCGGCAAATAGAATCTCGAGGGCGCCCGAATGCATTTCTGACTTCTGAACAACTGTGAAGATGAAGTGAGTTGCCCGTGTGGATCCCTTGCTGAGGAGGCTCGTCCAACTAATCGTAAAGAGACCATCCGTCTTGTGGGTTGCTGCGCCGTCCCCGTGAATCGTCAGAGGAATTGAATGGGTGTGATCTATGTGCGTCCGACTTGATGCGTATATAACGTGCTCTCTCATCTCCTTCCAAAACTCATTGGCGTCACCTGGCAGGCCGCGAATTTTCTTGTCGAAACCCTCGCCGCCTTTCTTGGCGATGCTCTCGAACATGCAGCGGGGGTCTACCACAGGATGCGCCTTCGGCGGATCGCCAGGAACTGCAACGTTGATCCACTGAACTTCAGGGCCCCCAGAAGGCCATCCAAAGGCGCGAAGTAGGCTTCTATGTGCATGTTTGGGGTCGTCGGGAGCGTTGCCCATGCGGCCCAGGCCCCGTGCCCCCTGAGCAGCTGCCCCAGAACCGTACTCCAATACTTTGTTAGCTGGTAGCTTCCCTCTCGCCCAATCCCGTCGCAGAGAATCTGTTAGCGGCGTGGGGTCTGGTCTCGACTCAGCCGTTTGATCATCCACGACCCTCTTCCGAACACCGTTGCCCAACGGTATCGGGGCAGCGCCCGCTTTCAGCATTTCCCCAGCTACCCGGTGCCGAACGCCTCCTCGACGAAGTGGTTCCGAGGGCAAAGGGCTCTGAGGTTGATCAGCACTCTCCTCGCGTACTCGGTCACGAATACCACGCTTACCCATTGCCACCAGGCTTGCACAGCAAACAACACGTGCAAACATCCAAAACATCATCACTTTTCAAGTGTATGAGAACATGTATGCAATGAAATGCAGTCGACGCAGAAGCCTGCTCCGAAATTGTGCCAAAACGGCTGCTGAGGAGCGGGAGGCGGGGGCTAACACCCTCATACCAAACGGATGACCGAGCTGCCACTTAGAGCACCAGGAGAGTTGGAACATAATGAAATCCAGTCTTCGCATTTCTTCAAGATGCGACTCGAGCAACTTGAAAAGTTACCGGCCCCGTCCGCGACTCGAGCCGAATCCAGCCGCGGCGACGAGGCCTCCCACCCCTGCGACCTCACGCCCCTCTCCTTCAGTACTTGGTCAAGGGTTACTGCCCCACGGTTCTCAGTGAAGCGGAGCTTAGTGTCAGTTTTCTTATGGTAGTCTGGTTTCTTGTGGTAGTCTGGTTTTTTATGGTAGTCTGGTTTCTTATAGTAGTCTGGTTTCTTATGGTAGTCTGGTTTCTTATGGTAGTCTGGTATTCTGTGATATTATGTCGCGTTTCCCCCCCAGCCGTGGCGCCGTGAAGCGGAGCTTAATGTCACAACAGATACCCCCCTTCTACTGAGTGTGAAGATCGACCGCACATGGTTCTCCGTGAAGCGGAGCTTAGTGTCACAAAAGATGTCCCTTCCTCCTCCTTCTGCTGCTCCTCCTCCTCACTCCTGCTTCTCCTCCTCCTCCTCCTCCTCCTCCTCCTCCTCCTCCTCTGCTTCCTCTTACCGTTTCCGCTCCTTCTCAGTCGTGCTGTTGTTGATTCTGCTCCTCCTCCTCCTCCTCCTGCTGCTCCTCCTCCTCCCCCTGCTTCTTCTCCTCCCCCTTTCCATCTCATCCTCGTTCTCCTCCTGCTCGTCCTCATCCTGCTTGTTGCATCTTTGTCATTTGTTTTTGTTGCATGCATCTTTGTGTTTTGCATGTTTCCCCAGCCTGCCCACGCATAACATGGCAACTCCCCTGGGCTCCTCGAGGGATGATCATCACCCGCCTGAGCTGTGTCCAAGTGCCCTGAGCCTGTCCTCAGGATTACCCCCGCAAGCTGCAGCTTGCGCTCGAGCGGAAAAGAGCGAGCACCGCAAGAGTCACGAGGAAAAGAGCGAGCACCACAAGAGTCACGAGCCCTCGTTGTCCTTTTTCAGGGCCTTCTGCTTCTTCTTCTGCGGGCACATCTTGTCAGTGGCCTCTTTGAGATCGTTGTACGTCTTGTACTCCCTGTCGAGGCTCTGGGCAACGCTCAGCAGCACGGCCTCGTCAGTCACTTTTTTTGTCACTACACCCTCGATCTTTTTGTACACCGCCGCCATCTTCGGCATCGCAACTTTGATGTCCGCATGCAGGGCCTCCACGTACTTGCCCTCCAGCGTCATCTCGAACATTGTTTTTAACGATGTGATTGACTTCCCAACGTTGACCAACACGATGGACGCATCTTTCTTCAGGCTGTCCAGGGTCTTCTGGTTGGGGATCTCCTCCTGCGGCTCCGCCTTCACGGTCGCCTGCGTCGTGTCGTCAGTGGCAGCGCGCCCTGAGCCCGATGACGATCCTGGCTCCATGACGCTAGCCGCATCGATCAGGTTGTCCAAGGCCTCCTTCGCACCCTCCTTGTCGAGCTCCTGCCCGCCCTCGAGCTCCTGCCCGCTCCTCGTCTGATCAGCCCGACCTCCCGTCTGCTGCCAGATCTTGTACTCCGTCAGCCACTCCCCTGTCTCATTCGTATCTTGATCAGGTCGTTCTTCGAGTTTTCCTTGCGGGCAGTGGTGTTACATTAGTTGCCCTAAGTGCTTGGGTGTGCGTGCATTGGCGGGTGCTGCCACTGTCGTTAACGACAGTGGCAGCACCCGCCAATTGCTGCGAGCGTTGCTTAGTTGCCGTCGTCGTTGCTGTCATTGTTGATTGTGTTGGTGGTCGTTGTGATGATGATGACGTGTTTGTTATTAACCATTGTTGTTATGATTTCTAGTTGATGGTATGACTTCTAGTTGTTAAAGTCCGAGTGTTAAGTCGTGCTTCATTTTATCATCTTACGTGTGACGAGTTCCTGAAGCAAGTTTTGCCTCCGTCTTCTCTGGGCCCCACATGTCGATCATCTGCTTCTTGTTCATCCAAGTGAAGTTGTTAGCGTTGGTGGTCGTGACATCGATGCTCTTCGAGGTCTTGAGACTAGTCTTGATCGCCCCTTTGGCGATCTTGCTGGCCAAGTGCTTCTCGAGAAACTCCATCTTGGCATCGCTAGTCAAGATGTCGTAGCTCTTGTCCATGCTCTGCGACTGCAGCCAGTACTTCATGTTACTCCGCTGGCGCTTGAGCTCATCCTTATCAGCGAGCAGCTTCCGCGCCGCCTCCACGTCGGCCTGGGCGACCTCTGGGACCTCCAGCGGCCTGACCTCCTTGCCCTTCTTCTTGGCCTTGGGGCCCATCTCGACGGAGCCCGCAACGGGGGCGCCCCTATAGCTCGAAGTGCTCTTGAGCCCGACTGGCAACGGGGCCCGAGCACCAGTGATCCCAAAAATTGACAGAACAAAACAGAAAAAAACAGAATTCTGTCGAGTCTGTCTTGCCCTGCTGGCAGATTTTTTTTTTTTTTTTTTTTTTTTTAAAAAAAAAAAAAATCATTTTCTATTGTAAAAAACAAGGGTTCCGTGAAAAAACAGAATTCTGCCGAGGGGGCCTGGCAGAATCGGCAGAATTCCGGCTTTTTCCGGCTTTTTCCTTGTTTCCCAGGGTCTCGGGGCCTTGGGGGGCCTGGGCCGCGGGGCGCCCGTGGGCCTTGGTGCCGTTTTCCGTGCGTCCCCCCTCTCCTCATGAATTCCTCATTCCCCCTCTTCTCCTCCGTTAAATTGGAAATCCTCGATCATTGATCCTCGACCCCCCTCCGAAAGAATAGGGAAGGGGGGAAGAGGGAGGGAGGATAACGTTGTGCCTCTAGCCAAGAGGGGCGACCGTCGTCGCCGACTGACTGGAACGGGCTCTGGGCCTCTAGAAAGAGATTGGGCCTCACAGCACCAGCACTGAAGGAGCAATCGTACCACTTAGTACTCTACCAGCGTGTCTGGCATCGTGTCTGGCAACGTGTCGCAGCCCGCCGTGTCGTCGCAATCGGGCGGGTCGCTGGCATGCCGCTTGACGGAGCGCCTCGGCTGGTTGTACGTCTTGATGTGCAGGTTCAGCTCTTTGAACTCATCGTAGAGATCCTCCACTGTCTGGATGAACTCAGGCTTGGTGAGAACCATGGTCTTGGTCTCGGCGATCCTCAGGAGAAAGGTGTCCACGGAGTCGATGAGCTTGCCGTTGTACTTGTCGGGCTGCAGCTGCCACGCTGATGCGACTACGCCCATCTCCTCGAGCGTTCCCCCAGCCTTCTCGAAAGCACTCGTGGGCGTCGACTCGAGCTCCGCGCCCTGTGTCTCCTCGAGACTATCTGGCACCTCGACGATCGCCTCCACGCTGCGCGGCGGAGGCTCCTACAAAGGGCACGCGCGCACGTGGGTCTCTCGTCCAAAAATCCCAAGGAGGGCTCCTAATAGGGTGCCCCAGTAGGCCCCAAGGTCCCAAGAATGTCCACGGGCCCAGGAGGGCCCAAGAGGGCCCACGGGATTTCCACGAGGCAGAGGGCCCCAAGAGGGCCCACGGGGTTCCAGGAGGGCCCAGAGTGCCCATGAGGCCCACGGGGTCGTGCTCTAGGGATGTTTCAGGGGCCGTGCTTTAGGGATGTTTCAGGGGCCGTGCTTTAGGGATGAGTGCGTTCCTGGAGGGAGCACAGAGGATGTGATGGGGGAAATGTTAGAGGACGCTGCTGTATGGGGGAAGCGTTAAGAGGAAGAGGAGAAGGAGGAGGAGGAGGAGCATAATCAGCAACAGCAGGCCCCTGAAACATCCCTAAAGCACAGAGGATGTGATTTCAGAGGGTCCCAGAAATGACATCCTCTGTGCTCCCTCCACGAACGCACTCATCCCGAAAGCACGGCCCCTGAAACATCCCTAAAGCACGGCCCTTGAAACATCCCTAAAGCACAGAGGATGTGATTTCTGAGGACCCCAGAGATCACATCCTCTGTGCTCCCTCCAGGAACGCACTCATCCCTAAAGCACGGCCCCTGCGGCCCCTGAAACATCCCTATCGCACGGCCCCTGAAACATCCCTAAAGCACAGAGGATGTGATTTCAGAGGGCCCCAGAAATAACATCTTCTGTGCTCCCTCCAGGAACGCACTCATCCTTAAAGCACGGCCCCTGAAACATCCCTAAAGCACGGCCCTTGAAACATCCCTAAAGCACAGAGGATGTGATTTCTGAGGACCCCAGAGATCACATCCTCTGTGCTCCCTCCAGGAACGCACTCATCCCTAAAGCACGGCCCCTGAAACATCCCTATCGCACGGCCCCTGGAACATCCCTAAAGCACAGAGGATGTGATTTCTGAGGGCCCCAGAAACCGTGCGCTCCTGCACAACTTGACCAGCGTCGCCGAGGCGACGCGCGTAGCCCGTGAAGGCCTTGTACTCTGCCATCGTACTGGCCAGTACGGTGAAATAGAATCGCTGGCTTCGAACACCGTTAAGCTGGAGCACGCTTGACCCAAGATGGCTAATGACGAGGATGCCGTGGAGAGGGAAGATGGGTCTCGCAGGAAGGCCCAAGAGGGCCCACGGGGTATCCAGGAAGGCCGCCCTAAGAGGGCCCCAGAGGCCCTAAGAGAAAGTGGTACCGAATTTCTCCCGATCTGTGTTTTGGAGTGCTTAAGGCGAAGAGGAGGACGAGGAGGACGAGTAGGACAAGAGAACTGGAATGCCACGTGCAGAAGAGCATGCAACTTCGAAAACTAGCGGGCGGCCAGCGTTTCGAGCGTTTCCCCGAGGGCCAGCGTTTCGAGCCGAATCCAACCGCGACTCGAGCCGAGTCCAGCCGTGGCGACGAGGTGGCGACGAGGTAACCGTCGACCTTGAACCAACACGGTAACCCAAGTAACGAACAACAGTGCCATTCGTGGCGTGGGGAAGGGTACCATTGACACCTCCCCTTCCTCCTCCTCGTCCTCCTCCTCCCCCTCGGGCCCCCCGACTCTACATCTTACCGGAAGGGAGGGGCGGCGGCGGGCGGCGCCGACGACAACGAAGGTCAGTTTTTCGAGCCGAGCCGAGCCGCGACGATCCGAGCAGAGTCCAGCCGTGGCGACGAGGTGGCGACGAGGGAGCCCCCACCACCAAAAAGACCGAAACCAAACAGAAAAAAACAGAATTCTGTCGATTCTGTCTTTTCCTGCTGGCCCCTTTCGTCCAGAAAGGCCAATGGCAAGTTTGGGGAGACGTCGGGTCAGCGGAAGGGGAGTTACAGCGTTTACAGCCGTTTCATGGCGATGCTACCGTATCCAGCTTACTGTGCTTGCACGGGACAGCGCTGCCCGAGAGTTCAGGAGTTCTCATCGGCGTCGTCGTCACCATCATCATCGGCATCATCATCATCCTAAGGGTCATCCGCAGATGATTCAGAGATCTCTGGGGGCCTAAGGTGGTGGCCCAAATGGTTGTCCCCGTGGTCCCTGGAAATGCTATTGTGAGACTGCTGAGGGAGTGGTGTATCATCACTATCATCAGGCCGAAAGCCTGGGCTTCGAAGGATGTTTCAGGGGCCGCTCTTCAGGTATATTTCAGGGGCCATCGTCGTCGTCTTCGTCGTCGTCGCCGTCGTCGTCATCATCATCATCATCAGCACCACCACCATCATCGCCATCATCATCATCATCATCAGCATCATCAGCATCATCATCATCATCCTCATCCTCATCATCATCATCATCATCATCATCATCAACATCATCACCATCACCATCATCATAATCATCGCGCTCGCACTGCAAGTCAGACCTTCGCCGAAATCCAACGCACATACCTTCAAGCGAGAATTGCGTAGTCCTGCACTCTTGTGTTGCTAAGTTGTGAGGAAGTCTCGAGTGGGACAGCGACTCTGGCCCCCTGGGTGCATAACCTGCGGGGGGGGAGGGTCAAGCGAACCTGCGTTTCTGCCCATAAGTGCCTCCTGGGAGGGCTCCAACGGTGAGAATCCTGCGGCCCTGCCACACGTATACGTGACCTGGGAGGGCTCCCTGAGGTCCCCAGGGAGGGCTCCAATGGTGAAATCCGTGATGATGATGATGATGATGATGATGATGATGATTGATGATG
The DNA here is from genome assembly GCA_963575745.1 of Prorocentrum cordatum. Lineage (NCBI taxonomy): Eukaryota > Dinophyceae > Prorocentrales > Prorocentraceae > Prorocentrum > Prorocentrum cordatum. Next base: position 88,166 of record CAUYUJ010008757.1, on the reverse strand, counting down.
ATGATGATTATGATGATGATGATGATGATGATGATGATGATGATGATAATGACTACGACCACGATGACGGCGATGACGAATGCGATGATGCTGATGATGATGATGATGATGATGATGCTGCTCATGATGATGATGCTGCTGCTGCTGATGGTGATGGTGATGGTGATGGTGATGATGATGATGATGATTATGATGATGATGATCATGATGATGGTGGTGATGATGATGATGATGATGATGATGATGATGGTGACGATCAGTTGTGATACGTTCTATGGCCGCTGCGACCCCCCGTGCAAACAGGCCTTCGCACAATATGTTCAACGACTAAAGCTGGTCCTCAACGAACTCAGGCAATTTGTGCTCTGCCCTCAGCCTCCTACATTCTGCTGCCTTGGCACGCGCCATCTCGCTCGCCCTCTTCCTGGCGCTCGGAAGGTCGAGTGAGAGTTCTTTCATGCCGACCTGCACCTGCTTGTGCCACACCTTGCTGTGCTCGCGGTTCACCCACTTGCCGAAGGATATTTTTTCTGGATTGCCACTCTTAGTTTTCTCAGCCTTCATCACCTTCATCGCCTTCATCGTCTTCGTCACCTGCATCGCCTTCTTGGCCTTGAGCTCGCTCTTGAGCTTGCGATTCAGAGCCGCGAAAGACGCTGGGGCCACGCCAGCGGAGGGTGCAGTGACGAGCTCCTTCAGCGATATGGCGTCGATCCCCCCGATCTGCTTCGCGAAGGCTGGGTCCGCACTCTTGGATGTGAAGCGTTTCCTTTTCTGGCCAGCGTCCTCGTGCTTGCCGCTCGTGTCCTGGAAGGCCTCCTCCAAAATCTTCTGGAGCTCTGGGTTAGAAGAGGTCATCAACGCGTCCTTGGAACACGTGTCCACAGGTGCCTCAACGTCAAGAACTGGCACAGGTTTGCGAGGTGGGGTGCCCATACATATGACGTCGTCGTCCGAGTCCGCAGCAGCCTCATCCTCAATGGCGGGAGTCCCCATCTTCGACGAGATCGAACGTGGATGTTCCTCATCAGTAGATGCAACCATTCCCAAAATCATTGAGAACTCCTTGCGCCACTGGCGCGGGATGCCTCGACCTTTGCTCTTCATATTGCCGAACTGGGAAATTATAGTCCGAAACCTGTAAACTCCTCTTTCGACTTCGTCGGAAACTATGTCGATGCCGTGTTCGGAGACAAACTTGAGTGCAGCTTTGTAGAACGATTGCTGGTTCAGACAAAGTCCGTTTGATTTCAGTAGTGAAAGACTCAACGCTGACCTATACCTGTTGGCTGCCATCCAACTCACTGCTGCTTTCATGTTCGTAGACGGGTAAGGTATGAACTGGTTCTTGCTGCGGCTCGTAATCGGAAGCAAGCTGAGAACATCTTTGTATTCCTGTTCAGAGAGGTCAACTGACTGCCGTCGGCTGGGCATTTGCAGTACCAGCTCGAAAGAAATATTAAAACCCAAATGGCTATGATACGGGTGACGGACAGCGATGATCGAAATGGCGGACGTTGGTGATGATATCGAATATGAGGTCCATGATCGCCCACACACGATAAGACACCCTAGGCGCCAAGTCCTAAAACTTAGCGCCGCTACAATAAGATATGATTGGTTTTGATCTTTCTGGTGTCGTTTTCCTTGTTCTTAGCGCTACACACCTCAAAACACGCACGCGTTGCCCTAAATGATGACGCTGCTCGCATATACAAACGCACGCGCTTAGGTTCAGACGCGGTGGGCGGTCGGGGAATGTGCTGGGCGGACGTCCGCACGACGGGTGGATGCTCCCGGTGCGGCCGGGGATTTGGGCCTAACGTGCTGGGCGGACGCCCGTGCGACGGGTGGATGCTCCCGGTGCGGCCGGGGATTCTGGCCTAACGTGCATGGTGCTTTCCTCTTGGATGGGGATTCTGGTGTGGCGTCTCTGCAGCGGGTGGGCTGTGTTGCCTCTGGTGTGTTGCAGCCCTTTAGTCGAAGCGGGCGCTTCGGATTCTCCACGCAGGGTGGTCCTCGCGGCCGGGGATTTTGGCCTGACGTTGCTGACGTCATTCGCAACCCCGACGTGTATGCCGCTTGTTGTTGCAGCACGCCCAGTGCGGCCGGGGATTTTGGCCTAACGTGCTGGGCGGACGTCCGCACGACGGGTGGATGCTCCCGGTGCGGCCGGGGATTTTGGCCTAACGTGCTGGGCGGACGCCCGTGCGACGGGTGGATGCTCCCGGTGCGGCCGGGGATTCTGGCCTAACGTGCATGGTGCTTTCCTCTTGGATGGGGATTCTGGTGTGGCGTCTCTGAAGGAGGGAGGTGGGTATACTCAAAATCCAATATGCTTTTGGACCTCTCCTTCACGATCTGCGCGAGGGGTGCCCCCCAGTTTCTGAGTTTCGAGGATGTCCGTGGCGAAACGGCCAGGTTGCTCAAAGATGGCTCGACAAAGGCCCGATTTGGGGAGGATGTCTCAGGCGAAACAGCGATTCTCCTATAGAGGAGCTCAGAATCATTCAAAATACATTGTGTTTTTGAATCGTTGAAGCAAGAATGTTGAAAATCCTATGTGTTTTTGGACCTCTCCTTCACGATCTGCGTGAGGGGTGCCACCGATTTTCCGAATTTTGAGGGTGTCCCTAGCGAAACGGCCGGGAAAATCGAAGACGCACGCACGCACGGACGCACGGACGCATTTGTCCCGCCGTTTGCCCCCCCGTTTCCCCCCTCCTCCCTTTCAACCTCCCCCGCCATCATTCCCTGCACATCCCTTCTCTTACGTCCCCCCCTCCTACTTTCCCACCTCCCGCCCTCGCGCCTCCCTCCTCCTCCTCCGCCCGCCTACATCCTTGCCCCTGCCCTCGTACCCCCCTCCGCTCTCTTTCTCCGCCCTCCTATCTGCATCCCCCCTGCCTTGCATCTTCCTCCTCTGCCCTCCTCCTCTACCTTCTACCTCCCTCTTCCTCCTTCGCCTTCCTACCTCCTACCTCACTCTGCCTCCTTTTTCTTTCCCTCCGCCTCTAACTTTCCAAACCCCCGCGCGCGTCGGGCGGAGACGCTCACGGGCGGAGGTGCGACCAGCACCACCGCCGCCGCCGCCCTCCTGCTGCTCCTCCCCCTCCTGTTCCTCTTCCCTCCTCCTCCTCTTCCTCTCCCCCCTCTCCCCTCCTTCTCCAGCCCCTCCCTCACCCCTCCGCCCTCCGCCTCCTCCTTCCTCCTCCACTTCCCTCATCCTTCTCTCCCTCCTTGCTCCCTGTCCCTCCTATCCCTCCTGCCCCTCCTCGTCCTCGCCATCCTTCTGCTACTGGCCCTCCTCCTCCTCCTCCTCCTCCAGGAAGGCTCGCGCGCGAAGGCGCGCCGGGCGGAGGTGCGGCCACCACGGCAGCGCCGCCATCGTCGCCGCCGCCGTTGTCGTCGTCGTCCGTCCCTCATCCTGCTCCTCGTCCTCCTCCCTTTCCCCGCCTCCCTCTTCCTTCTCCGCCCCCTCCCTCCTCCGCCTCCTCATCCCTCCTCCGCGAGCTCCTAATCCTCCTCCTCTCCCTCCTTCCTCTCTCTCCATCCTATCCCTCATGCCCCTCGTCGTCGTCGTCCTTTTCCTCCTCCTCCTCCTCCTCCCCCTCCTCCTCCTCCAGCGGGGCTCGCAAGCCGAGTGCATACACTGTTTGAAAATGCAGGAGGAGGTGGAGGAGGAGGATGAGGAGGAGGAGCAGGAGGAGGAGAAGGTCCCGCCCGAATCGGTCAGCACCGCATAGTGAAGTCGTGCCGGATCGGAGTGCGCGTCGGGTCGGGCCGACTTGGCGCGGGGTCGGCATTGGCTCGGAGCGGCCGCGACAGGACGCCAGACCGCGTCGTGCACACCAGACCGCCGCCGCTGCCAGCGTCGTCGTCGTCCCTCCTCCTGCCCCCTCTCTCCTCCTCCTTATTTCTTTCTCGCCGTCGTCCTCCTGTCTTTCTCCTCCTCCTCCTCCTTGTCCTCCTCCTTCTGGTCCTCGCTCTCGTCCTTCTCTTCATCTTCGCCTACTTATTCCCTCGAGCATGCCGCCCAGGATCCAAAACCTCCACAGCACGAAACCTCCAACAGCCGTGAACAAGGCATCCTGGCGCCCTCGCGGCCCCCCCCGAGACGGCCTTGAAGCCGCGGGGAGCTTCCCAAAGGAGCCCGAGAAGATCTCAGGAGCCTCGAAGAGAGCCCCCCCCCCCCCCAGAGGCGTAGGAAGGCCCCGCGAGAGGCCGCGCTCTGTTCGTTTTGAGCGACCCTCAAAACGAACACCGCGAAGCTCTTCTCGGTTCCGCCCTGGCGCCCCGGAGGCCCCTACCGAGACGGCCTTGAAACCGCGAGGTGCCCCCGAAAGGAGCCCGAGAAAATCTCGGGAGCCTCGAAGAGAGCTCCGAGAGAGGCCCAGGAAGACCCCGCGAGAGGCCGCGCTTTGAGTCCAATGGGCCCTATGGGACCCCCGCTCGCCCCTTTCCGCCCTCCCCCCCTCGCCCCTCATCCCTCTGAGGCACGCATTGCGGCCAGTGGGGTCCTGTCTCATGTGGTCCACGATCTGCGCTTCGCCGAACTTCGGACCTGCATCATAGCTCGCCGCAGCGTCGGGGAGCTCGTCGAGCGCCTCCATCGCGGCGAGACGCAGGCCCGCTGGGTGGAGAGACCCACTGGGTGGAGACGCACCGCGACGCAGCGGCGAGGCCTCGACGGAGAGACGGCCACCACGGGCGGCAGGACGACGCGGATGGCGATGGCGACCCGCCACCCACCCCAAGGCCCTGGAAGGCCTCCAGAGGTCCCCCGCGCAGGGGTCTCTTCCCAGGGCTCTCCGGGAGCCCTGGGGGGGCCCCCCAAGGATCCCAAGAGCGCTCCAAGAGGACCGCGCGGGCTCCAAGAGGGCCCCACGAGGGCCCCCTCTGCTGTCAGGATGGCGATGGCCATTCTGGCGACCATGATGATGGCGCTGGCAACGGTGATGATGGCGATGACGGCGACGACGGCGATGACGGCAACGGTGATGACGGCGTCGCAACCAGAGTCATGGCCCATGACTCTGGTTGCGACGCCGTGAGGGGCGAAGGGCGGGGGTGCGAGGGCAGGGCGGCCAGCGCCGCCAGCAGCAGGAGGAAGGCGAGGAGGATGCCGAATGTGGGAGCATCCCGACCCGCTCAACTCTGTTTGTTGGCCGGACTCGATGCTGCGCCGGGGGTCGACTTGCTCGCAGTCTGCTCAGCCCCTGCATCGTCGCGCGGCGTAGCCCGGGAAAACGAAAAAACCTCACATCATCCCAGGAACTCACCCCTAACTCAGAGTTCCTGGGGTGGGCCTGACACCATGCATCGACGCGTGCAAGCAATTGCGCCTCAGTGTACTGAGACGCGTAAGCCTCTATATTAGCCCGGTCTTCAGGGAACGCCCTGCGATGATCGTTCCTGCTCTCAGCCCCGTCCAACGCCACGTCCAGGCCTTCGGTGAGCCAGCGGCGCAAGGCCTGGACAACTACTGCATCTGGCAGCGGGTCGCGCTTGCCCAGGGTGCAATTCTTCGTACCTCCCAAGACCAGCCCCCAATGACTCCAACGCGCGGGCCGCTCGTGCCCCACAGCCCCCTGCCCTTGGGTCGCACGAAAAAAAAAGGGCGGCTGTGGAACGGGGGGGGGGGGGGGGGGGGGGGGATTTTCCCGGCGATGGCGCCCAGGCATCGAGGGATGGGGGATGGGCCTGGCGGCGGGGCCGAAACCAGCTGCGCGCAGCAGATGTTGCACACCCCCTGCCCCATCCCCCAATTTCGCGCGGCCCGATGCCCGACGTCCGAACAATATCAATTAGACCCGATCCTGCAGACCCCATCGCAAAGACCATGTGTACAACATGAACATAACATGGATCACATCTGCTTGCGCACTGGCTGAAAGAGGGTACTTTCTCTAGATGGCATGCTCCCCGTTGCACATGACCCAAACCATTTCTGCGGTGCATCACGCGTGCAATTGCTGCGCCCCCCTCCCCTAGGAGGAGTCGGCTTGCGGGGGGGGTCGGGCGCGCGGGAGGCGGGCGGAGGCGTCGCCGGCGCCCCGCGCCCCCGGGGGGCTCCACGTTGGATTTCCCAGGCTGCGCCAAGCGCGCGCACGCGTTACTTGCCCGCGCGCCCACATTCGCGCAAGCGCATCCTAAGAAACTATGATTTGGATCGGAACCGGGCGACAGAGGGCATGGTGCGCCTGTCGAGGCTGCTTCTGGGAGCGACTGCTGCTGGCTCGACACGCGCGATATGCACGTGACGACTGTTGGAGGACGGGCGCTGCGCCGTCCAATCCAACGCGGCAATGGCGCGGTCCGGGGCGCGCGGCCGTCGCGGCACACGGCGGTCGACGTGGCCGCACGGGGCGCGCGATCGGCCGCGCGGTATTTGCGGGCCATTCGGCCGACGCTGCCGGGTCGCCCTCAAACAGCCCGCCAGGAATGCGCAAATGCGCAATGCGCCAGCGCGCCGCCAGGATATCGCCCTGAAAAGAACCTGTTCACTCTGAACGCCGACTGCGCGCCTCGCTGAACCAGCGAAGTCGCGCGGCGCGCCCGCGCCGCGCACCCGCCGCAGTGAACTCGCGGGAAAAAGGCCTCTCTGCATGAGTTCTGGCACCGATTCTGGCCTACTTCGCCGTTCTGGCCGATTCTGGTTCCATCGCCGATTCCACCTTTGATTCCGTATTGATTCCGTACTGATTCTTTTGATTCCGCTAGAATCAGGGGTCGCAGTTGTGCCGATTCTGTTTTGATTCTGTACTGATTCCGTACTGATTCCTTTGATTCCCCTGTGCCCCGGAGACCATCAGGCCGCGGCCCGAGCTCCCGCCTCGGCGGCGTGGTTTTTCCAGGAGCGCGGAAGAGTTTTGAGGGGGAGGGGGGCGGGGGGGGGGGCGGGGCGACTTTTGGGGCGCATCGGGCGGCCGAGCCACAGATTTCCGGGTCCAGTGCGCGCGCCCAACATGGCAGGCGCGGGCGCGCGCGCGAATTCTCGACCGTCGGCGCATCTGTAAGTTCATGCACCGCACCGCGCGCGGGAATGGAAACTTGCGTTGCGGTTTCAAATTGAACGCGCGGCCGTCGCAACTGCATCGCATTGCTCAGCGCGCAAAGCGCGCGAGCAGCATGGGGGGCTTTGCGTTCTCGCATTAGAAGTGCGCGGGACCGAACCGAACGGTCGGCGGCGCCCGCTCCTGCGCGCGCGCGAGGCCATCGCGTCAGCGCGGGAGGCTACAAGGGCCTGGGCCGTCGCCCTGGGGCGCGGGCGCAGCGCGAGGCCTGCGCGGGTCTCTCGCGCCAAACATGCGCAACAAGGTCGGCCCGCCCGCCGGCTGGCGCTCGCGGGCGACGACGCCAGCGCCGACTGCGAGGCCGACTGGGCCAAGAGGATTCCTGAGAGCCCCAGGAAGGGGCAGCGGGCCGCGATGGAATCGGCGCGGTCGTTGGCGCCCCCCCCGCGCCCGCCCCCCCCTGCAAGCCGACTCCTCCTACCCTCCCCCTGACATCGGTTGCTGTCGTCTGCATTCAAGTGCCGATTGCAGTTCGCGCCCCAGCCGGTGTGCACGCCGCGAGTGACCACGTTGGAGATGCTGAACTTGGGGTGCACACTCCATCTGCCAGCGCGCACAGCCCGGGGCCTCCGATGCTCGCCCTCGTCATCTGCCTCGGCCTCGCCGTCCGGCGCCGCCGGCGGCGGCGGGGGGCTCGGATCGGGCTCGGGCGGCGGGGGCGGCGGGGGCTCAGGCCCAGGTGGCGGGCGCACGGGCGCCGCCTCGCCGCCGCCTCCGGGGCCGCCCCCTCCGCCCTGGCCCCCCTCGTCGATCTCATCTGACTGTCCGGTGGACCCCTCCTCCTCTGTGAACTCAGTCAAACTCCGCTCGTCTGGGCCTTGGACTGTAAATTTGCCTGTCTTTTTACTGCCGCCCCTGGCGCCCCGACCTCCCTCGACGAGCTGATCAATCGGCTCGACCGGGCCGCGCGCCGCGCGTGTCACGACGGCCCGTGGCCAGACCGATCTCGGCAAGCCCTCGGCGGCGACTCTGACGCCCCTCCCGGGGGCGCGGTCCAAGCGAAGAGCCGCGCAGGTCAAGGAAAAAGCCTCGAGACCAACGTCGCGGATATCATCTGGCGCGCAAATCTTGGCAAGCATCCAAGGGGTGTGCCAGTCAAAGAGCATGGGGGCACGCTCATGGCACGCAATGGCGCCAGCATCCCTGCCCTCCGATTCAGCGAAGTCGCTGCCCCACTCGCACCTGCAGAATACGTGCGTAACAAATGCATATGGTCGCCGTTGTCGGTGGTGAGCGAAGTATCTGCCCACCCCGCGCAATCGGAAAAAAATGCGGCAGACGGCGAGGGCGGGGGACTGGCGGAATGGAGCAATCAACCACGGCGAACGAATAACACGCACGCACACCCGCACCCACACCCACGAGGGTCGGAGGGAGAGGGACTGGCCAAGGGCACGGGCTGTCGGCTCTCCGGCACCTCCTCCTCCTCCTCTGCCTCCTCCTCCCCATCCCCCTCCTCCTCCTCCTCCTCCTCCGCCTCCACCTCCACCTCCTCCTCCTCCTCCTCCTCCTCCTCCTCCTCCTCCTCCTCCTCCTCCTCCCCCCCCTCCCCCCCCCCTCCTCCGGGCGCGGGCTGTCGGGCCCCAGAGGGCGCTGCCGTTCGAGCGGGGACCTTGATCCGACAGCGCGCGCCCGCAGCCCCCCCCCCCATGGGCACGGGCTCGCGCGCGCAGTTCCTTCGTGGAACATATCCCACCAGCCCTCTGGGCGCAGGTGTTCTAAGGCGTTTCCTTCTTCCAACCTCCTTCCTTTCCCTGCTTGGGAGGCTTGCCAACCCACCCCCCTCCGCGCGCTTGGGCGGGGGGGGGGCCCGACCCATAGCGGCGTCCAAGATGGCCCAAGATGGCTCCGAGAGGGCCTCAGAGAGCGCAAGGCGGCCTCCAAGATGGCCCGAGATAGCGGTAGATGGGCCAGGGGCCGCACCGAGAAAGGAAGGGCGATGGAGGGGCGAAAAACGGGAAGGGCCCAGGGGGTCGAAGGGGGGAAGAACGGCTGGCCCAGAAGAGGGAAGTGTAAATTCACGCGGCACGGAATTTCGACCCCATGGCCCATGGCCCATTCCACGGGCCAGGCGCCATCTGATCGTCTTCGGGGCCGCCCCGAGGCCCAAGAGAGGAAGGCCCCCCTGGAATTTCGACCCCCCTCTCCAGGCCAGGTGCCATCTGATCGACTAGAGGGCCGCCCCCCTCGGGCGCCCCCCTGATGATCTCACCCCCCCTCCCCCGCCCCCCTGAAAACTCGCGCGCAAAATGGCGCCACATAGGATTGCCATGCCGTTCCGTTTCTGCCGGCATCTCTTACTGGTGCCCGCTAGTAACTCGTTGCCTACCCATCATAAGGAACCGAGCTCGAGTCTTCACTCTTTGCCGCTGCCCTTCTGCCCCTCCCCCCACACAGGCACGGTCGCCACGTCGGCGCGGTTGGCCCCGTCGCCGACGAAGGAGCGCAAGACGAAGAACTCGCCGACCGCATCGGGCTGGAAGAAATGCTTGATGGCGCCAGCAATCTTCACGATCTCGCCGTAGATGCCCTTGCCCCGCGAGAAGCAGAGACCAAAGTGCACGGCGTGGCACGGCATCGGCAGGGACAGATCAGCAGTAGACGGGATCGCCGCAGAGTGATCTGGGACGTCCTTGATCAAGTAGTCAGGCAGGGCTCGGTCCCGGATCGACCTGAAGCGATGGTCGACCCCGCCCCTCGCATCGCTCTCAACGTCAAACTCGCGCGGGACCGCGCCGTCCGACATCCTGAGCATGGCCTCGACGTTGCTCGGCGCCACGCACCACTTGTCATCCCCGATGAGAGCAGCCCATACTGATTTGGATATCACGCTACCAGGCTCGAGATCGGGCTCGGGGACGCCCTGGAGGCCGCCATCGGCGAGGCGCCGCTGCCTCCGCTCGAACTCCAGCTTCTCATCAGCCGATGCCGTTGACCATAACTTCATGCACCTCGAACGCTGCTGGCCGAGCTCCTCCGAGGTCGCCTCGGGGTGCTGGCTGGCCCACTCTGTGAACTTCAAGTTGCCGCAAGCAAGATGCATCCGAGAACCCGCGGCCCCCCGGCGCGCTCGATCCTTGGCAGCGGCAGCAATGGGGACCCCCTTCTCGATCAACTCGGCGCGCTTGGCCGGGCCCCTGGAATCTCCGAAACCACTCCGCACGTACCTGTTGTGGAACTGCGTCAGCCCGCCGCCGTAAATCAATCTCTCGGCCGTCGGGTGGCGAGATACATGCGGGCACGACTTCTTGATCAGAGCCAGAAGCCTCTCCAGGCCCATGTTGGTGCACCCGCCGCGACTGCTCAAGCTCTTCGCCATGTGGCCCAGGTCGCCCAGCGACGCGCCAGCCGTCCGCAGCGGGGGAGTGAAGCCGCAGTCCAGGCAACATCGAGGAACCCGCTTGAACAAGGAGCGCAGCTGCTCCTTGACGCCATCGGGGCACTTGGGGTCGGCAAGCCTGCACCACGCAAGAGGGGGCCTGGAGAGCGGGACCTCGATGCGAGACCACACGATGGCGCTGATGCTCATCGCCCTGCGGAAGCACAGCATCTTAAAATCGAAGTGGTCGACCTGCGGGTCCAAGGCAAAATGGTGCCCTAGCATCGCCGCTGTCCACGTCGAAGACGGATGTGAGAGCGCCCGCCTGAACAACTCCGCCTGACATTCGAAAACGCATCCCGCAGGGTCAGCGGCATCTGGCAGGGCGAGGCCGCGTTCCTCCAAATACTGCAGCCTGGAGTCTAACGTCTCGATTGGTTCTGCACCCCAGAGGGCGACCACGGACTCTTTCCAGAACTCTGGATCCTTGATGGCTGCCTTGCCTTTGTTGACTCTCTGGGCGATTCTCTGCCTCCACGGGTCCTCCTCGTTCTCCTCGTCGAGATCCTCAATGGTCAGTGGCCCTATCTGCGGCAAAATGCGGTTGATCATGATAAGCGACACTTGGGGAACCATCGACGGCCCAATAGTGTACCATTTCGACGTCGAGGGAAGGACCGACGCCAATGGATCCAGAAACGTCTCCGTCAAAGCGCTGACCTCAGGGAGCGAGCAGAAACGCGTTGGCCCCCCCTGCCGGCCCGAGAGCGGCCCCAAGGGGGCCCCAGAGGCGCTCTATCGCGCATGTCGTTCTCGTGGACAAAACACCCTGGGCCCTCCCGGGGCGGGCGCTCGAACTCCCCCGGGCACTCTTGCGCCCTGGAATGGCGGCATCTCAAGGCGGATCAGGGGGGCTCAAAAGGGGTCCAGATGACTCCAAGATGGCACCAAGACGGCTTCAAATCGACCACAGAGCTGTGGCGCGGCCATGATGCATCTCAAGGTTGGCGCGGCGTCCGCAAAATGCCCTTTCGGGGCCCCGTCGGGGTCGCTCCCGAGCTGGCAGGCAGGGGCCAGAACGGTTTCCCCAGACGCTCGGCCCGTCGACAATTTTGTCGCATGCATCCGAGGGGCCGCTGCAGCAGTTGTTGCACACGTGCGAGACCCTGTCGGACCTGATGTCGCCCGTGAGCAAGCTCTGGAGAACCTCGCACCTGCGCCGCACGAGGTCCTCGCCCCTCGCAGGGCCCAGCTGCCAATCGCGCCCTCGCGTGCGCAAGGGGCGGCATACGCACAGAGACAGGACGGCGGACGTGTGGCTGAGGTCGGACTGCGAGGGCTCGCCGATCATGTACCCGCCGGTGTGAAGATCCGAGGACACCTTCTCCCGTAGCTTCCTCATGAAAGCGCTGAGCCGAGGCTGGTAGCGGAAGGTGAAGGCCACGTTGTACAGGGACGGCACCAGCTGGGTGTGCTTGAATGTGAGGTACACAGATCTGTTGAGAATGTGACTGTAACACAGCTGCGTAACAATAAGGAGCCATCCCTGCCACCTGGTCGGGTCGTCTGCGTCGCGGTCGGCTCCTTCATTGAAGGCCGCCGCAGCCTGCATGCAGTACGTCATCAGACGTATGTTGGGCATGGCCCCATCACTTCCCAACACGTACATGATGACATCGACTGATTGCAGCAGGCCGCTGGCCGTGTGGAAGTTGAAAGGTGATCTACTGAAAGCCCGATAAGTGCAACCTGTCCCACTCGAAGTCATAAACATGGGTGGGACAATCACTTCCTCCGCTCGCGAAACCTTGACGGGGGCCATCGGCGGTGCTACATCGATCCCGTGAACGACGGGGTCCTCCTCCCACGAGAGCTCCACGGTCTGCGCCAGTAGCTCAAGAATTCCACTCTTGCACTTGAAACCCATGGCACGGGCGGTCCGATAATCGAGCATCTCCGCCGCCCCTCCGATGGGGCCGCCGGGCGCGCCGGCGGGGCCGAAGGAGGGGGGCCTTCCCGCCCGCCCACGTCCGAGGGCAAACTTTCGGGGGCGCACGACCAACGACCAACGGACGGGCGATGGTGACAATGGCGTAGATGACGATGATGACGACGATGATGATTGCGATAACGATGACGATGATAGCCACTATGATGATGAAGAAGATGATGATAATGATGATGGTGATGCTGATGATGATGAAGGTGACGGTGGTGATGATGATGGCGATGGTGATGCCGATGCTGATGGCGACGAATCCGTCGACGGCGGAATGCAGCGGAAGCTTTCGGATCGGGCTTGCTGCCAGGCTCCCTCACGCAATATTTAGCGGAGTCGCACAGCAGCTCGCGCCATCGACCAAACTCCACCTCTAGAGGGGTGGCGTCCCAGCGATGAGTCACCGTCAGATCCGCCACCGTGCCATTGGGCGCGGAGTGGGCGCGCCCTCAAGTCCTTTGCCCAATCTCCCAATCCCCAGTCCTCAGCCCCGAGGGGTCTTCCAGGTTGACGGGGCTCGGACCCGAAAATCTCAAATCTCTCGGGCCCCCCGGCGTGGCCCCCAGGGTCTGGCACATCTCCCCGCGCGACTGTTCGGGCCCAGTGGGGGCCCAGGGAAAGGCCGAGGGGGCCTCGCGAAGACCCTGGGGCCGTCCAAGAGGGCCCCGAGTCGCCGAACGATCGCTCCAGCGCCCCAAGACGACCGCAATATGGCCCAGGAGTCTCCGAGACGCCCGACTCCCAGAGGCCCCCAGGGGAGGCCCAAGAAGCAAACGTCACTCACGTTCCTAAGGCATTGTTTTAGGGTTTGGGCGATCTCGCCCTGTCGCTGCTCCCCGGCGCTGCAAGACGACCCCGGAGGCCCCTTTCGCCGCGCCCAAGCGGCCACAGGGCCGCCGCGAGGGCCCCGAGACGGCCCGGCAGCGCCCCGAGACCCAGGGCGGGCCAAGAGGCGCCCGCCAAGACGGCCCAGAGAGGGCCCCATAACGGCCCCAAAATGATCTCGAGAGAGGGAACGTGAAACGAAAATCCGACCCCTCCGCCCGACGAGGCCCCAGGCGGCCCCAGGCGGCCCCCAAGAGGACCTAAGCGCCACCCAGTAGGGCCAACCAAAACCATGGAGGCCCCGGGGGACCTCCAAACTGCCCCCAAGAGACGCCCGAAAAGGCCGCCCAACAAGATCCCAACGAACATCCCGCGGACTTCGCGCCCTCAACCAGGCGCGGCGGCGGGGTGGGCCGAAGGCCATTAGATATCGGAGCTTCGGCCCTGCCCGAACCCTATCGCAGAACGCCTTGACATGCACGTTCTGGCCGAACAGCGCCGCGTGGGCCGCGGCCCCCAGCATGGACAATTGACTTCCACTCGGCCTGGAATGATGAGTCGCAGTCGCACCCAGCATCTCCAAGGAACTCTTCACGACGAAGTCGTGCGACCATGCACTCCGATTCTTGCCCTGGCGGCGCAGGCGGGGGGACTGCTCATCTCCCCCCCTCCATCCCCCCCCCCTCATCCTCGTCCTCCCTACTTCCCTCCCTCCTTCCTTCCTCCCGGCCTCCTCCCACCCTCCCTCCCTCCTGCCTCTCTGGCCCGCGCTGCCACGCCCTGCCCCCCCTCTATCGTCCTCGTTCCCCCCCATTCCCCCCCCTCCCCCCTCCTTCTCGCCCCCGCGGCTGCCTGCAGTGAGTCGGCGACCCGGTCGCCCACGTGCAATCTCGTCGCGGAGAAGGCGTCGGCCGTCGCCGCGAACTCCTGGGGCGATCTGAACTCTCGCTTCGCTGCTCGCTGCACAGCCAGTCGATCGTTGAACGCGAGCGCAGACACCACCTCCTGCCACGTGCGCTTGCGGTGACCTGGCCCGGGCGCCACGGCAGCTGGCGCGCTGAGGTCGGGCAGCGCGCTCATGGCGTCGCCGTCGTCGGACTCCACATGCAAACCGTCGGCGTCGAGCTCAGAGTCAGGGCTCATGCCGCCGCAGTCTGGCGAGCCCTCGAGCGCGGCGCCACCCGCGTCGGAACCGAGGCTGAGTCCGCCCAAAGAGATGCGGTCATCGTCTGAATCTAAGATCAGATCGTCGGGGACGGGGCCCGCCATCCTCGGAGAGCTCGAGGCCGACCCCGCCCGAAGGGGGGGGGCACGGAACGGCGGGGCCCACCATCCTCAGAAAGCTCGAGCCCGCCCCCGCCCGAATGGGGGGGGGGAGCGGCGGCGGGGGCAGAGGAGGAGGAGGAGGAGCCTGAGAGGGATAAGAGGATCGAGGAAGGACGGGGCAAACAGCGAACCTCGGGTGGAAATCCGATCGGCGTCACCACGGCAGGTCTGTGATCTGCCGACTTCGGCGCTGGTTTCTGACGTTGCGGGGGTCGGTCGACCTTGAACGAACGGCCGATTCGGAAATTTACAATAGCGTCGTCTGTTGGCCGCCAGCGGCGATCAACGTTGAACGCTGGCGGTGCCGGTCGGCGCGATGCAACTATAGTAGTTGAAGGCTTCACGTAACTGACGTATCTAAAGATATTGAAGGATAAACAATAATTGCAACCGTGATCATTCAATAAGTAGTAATGCTCTGCGTATGTATACATATTGAATATGCATATATATACATATATATGTGAATCGTTGAAGAGACATTTAACTGAATTTATACACATATAACATATAACTAAACACAGTGTAGAAACTATAAATGGCTAGCGCCATTAATATAGTCGGAGCTATTAATCCGTCATATAGTATGTTCTATGTATAGAGTGATGCATGCAAGAATTGCTGTATTGTTATTTAAATTGTTTTCGTAGGGTATATGGTTAGTCGAATTATTGTCTTTGCATTGCTCTATGAGTATGATTGCTTGAAATGTTAGCTTAGGATTGTTTAGATTGTTTTTCTTGATACTTGCGTTGTTTGTTGCTGCTCCGCCCCATGAAGCTTCGCGGCCTGGCAGGCCAAAACCTGGCGGGCGCAAGCCTGGAAAATGACGGCCGCGGCGCCCTCCCGAGAACCGAAAACGGACAATTCACCAATCGACGTGTTAGGGTGGGGGTTCTGTCCACCCCCGAGCTGGCCGTGCTCAAATGTGGCTGTCAAGGGATCCCTGGCTCCTCGCGGAGAGAGCCGGCAAGGGGCCGGCGCCAGGCTGCAGTATGCGACCTGACCGGATGCCGGACGACAGTGGTAGGGGGCCACATGCGAACCCTACCCCTACCCCCCACGATTTCTGAGGGGATAGGGGGACAAAAAGTGACATAAACATAAAAACTCGGAGGTCCGCGTGGATTTCTCGGATCGGCGCTGGGACCCCCCTCCCTGGCGCGCGGAGCGCGCCAGGGGCGGCGCTGGAGGCGCCGCCGGGGGTCCCAGCGCCGATCCGAGAAATCCGCGCGGACCTCCGAGTTGTTATGCTTATGCCACTTTTTGTTCCCCTAACCCCGACCCCCCACGATTTCTGAGGGGAGGGTGGGGCTCACTTCCTTCGGGAGCTCTCGCCAGGTCCTTCCAGAGATCTGCGCCGGGCCTCTCCGCGCCCTTTTCGGGTTCCTCGCTATCCGGGCGCCGAATTTTTGCTGGCCCGCGTCCAGCGGGCCTCCGAACACTCCCAGCTGCCACTCCTCTACCCGCGTCGTGTTGTTCAGGTACGTGCGGTTGCCCTGCAGCTGCGAGTCGCCATACAGCCACCACGTGGGCCTGTCCGGCCCCATCTGTGCGAGCTCCTCCTGCGGGCTGCGGCAGGGATTAGGTCGGGCCTGTCCCCGTACAGGGGGACTTTCGAAGAAAAATAAAAAATACCCCAAGAATACCCCAAAAAGGTTAAAAAACATTAGAAAATACTCAAAAATAGTCCCCAGACTATGTTTGGACTATTTTTTGACTCTTTCGTCGAAAATCCCCCTGTAGGGGGACACGCCCCACTTAAGGCAAGGAGTGGGCGAGGCACGGCCGAGCACGCTGCAGCGCCGACCTCTGCACGGCGCGCCTGCATCGCCCCGCGCCTGGGGGGTGCTGCCGACGCGTCGCCGCCTGAGGGTAATGCGGCGAGGGCTGCTCAGGCGCACGAGGCATGCGAGCGAGTAGGGGGCCACATGTGAACCCTACCCCATACCCCCCACGATTTTTGAGGGGAGAGTCGGGTTCACTTCGCTCGGGAGCTCCCGAACGAAGTGAACCCCACCCTCCCCCTCGGAAATCGTGGGGGGTAGGGGTAGGGTTCACATGTGGCCCCCTAGCAAGCACTACAGACGATGGTGAAGATGCGGGAGGACACTGGGGATGGCACGTGCAAGATATTCGATGCGCCCCGTCACCCCTCAGCTCCTCGGTCGGCTGGTTGTGGCGGTTGATGAACTTCTGGTTGTTCACCGACGCCCCAGATATGATCGGGTTCTTGATGCCGTGGGTTCTCAGGAAGTGGTCGGTTCGCTGTGGTCGCAAGGCCAGGTTCGATGCGTAGGCGCTGGTCAAGACGGATGCCAGAAGGGCCTCGTAGTCCTCTCGGGTCTGGCGGGAGTGGAAGGCTTCAAGCGCAGCGTCTCTCTGTCTCTCGACGCCTAAACGCTACGGCCCTGGATAGAAGATGGAAACATGGCATGAAAGGAAGCTCGCCAGCTCGTCGGGCCAACGGCGTGCTAGATGCTGGACGTGGGCAAAACATTCGGTAGTGTGGTTGAGTTGTTCTTCTTCCCAGTCCGCGAGCGCGAGGGCGCTTCCAAGAGGGTCTCTGGAACTCACTGGGCCCCGAGATGTCTCCAAGATGTTGCCAAGATGGCTGGCCCGTACCCCAGATGGTCGAAGAACCTCTCATTGGAGTCTCCCACGGAGGCCCTATCAGTCTATGAAAAACCATGCTGTGTTACTGGTTTGGGTTGTCTCGCCTCTGAGGGCTCCAGCGGGCTTCTGGGGCGCCGAAGTGGCCCTCGAGGGGCCAGTGGGGCCTCAAGATGGCTCAGACATCTCCGAGGAGAGCCTTCCGAGGGATCCAAGAGAGCCCTAAGCGAGGCCAGCGGTCCTAGTGGATGGCTCAGACATCCCCGAAGCGAGCCTTCCGAGGGCTCCAAGAGAGCCCTAAGAGAACCCAGCGAGCTATAGAGGACGGCTCAGACATGCCCGAAGAGAGCCTTCCGAAGGCTCCAAGAGAGCCCGAAGGGAACCCAGCGATCCTATGGAGGACGGCCGAAGAGAGCCTTCCGAAGGCTCCAAGAGGAGCCCCGAGAGAGCCCCGCGGCCCCGGAACGCGGGACGATGGGCACCTGGCCTCGAGACCGCCCGCGCAGGATCCCAAGATGCCCCGAGGTGGCGCGGTGCTGGCCTCCAGCGGGCCCAGACCGGGCCAAGGCAGCCCGATGGACGGCAGGGACACCGCAAACCGGTCGAACAGGGCTGAACCCAAACGGTGGTCTTCGTTTTCGTTTTGTTCTCGTTGTCCCTCGTTTTGTCTTCACTCCGCCTTTAACGCAGCACGAAATCGAAACGAACACGGCCCACGAACTCGCCAAAACACCGTTTAGGTCCACCCCTGCGGTCGAAGAGGCGTCCTCGGAGGCCCTCGGGAATGCCCCAGCGGAGGAGGGGGGGGAGGAGGAGACGGAAGAGGAAGGGGGGAGCGAGCCAGGAGCGAGCAGGAGGGGCAGGAGGGGCAGGAGCGTGCAGGAGGAGGAGGAGGAGGAGGAGGAGGAGGAGGAGGAGGAGGAGGAGGAGGAGGAGGAGGAGGAGGAGGAGGAGGAGAGGAGGAGAGGAGGAGGAGGAGGGGAGGAGGGAGAGGAGGAGGAGGAGGAGGAGGAGGAGGAGGAGGAGGAGGAGGAGGAGGAGGAGGAGCAGGAGGAAGAGGAGGGGGAGGAGGAGGAGGGGGGAGGAGGAGGAGGAGGAGGAGGAGGGGGAGGAGGAGGAGGGGAGGAGGAGGAGGAGGAGGAGGAGGAGGAGGAGGAGGAGGAGGAGAGGCACTGAGAAACATGCCTATCGGCTGTAGCCTCATCCACAGCGGGCTGCAGTGGACCTCTCGGGCCCCCCCCCCCCTCCTCAAGGGAGCGAAGGAAAGCCCCCAGAGGCCCCATGAGGCTGCCGAAGAGCGCGGGTCAGTGGATGTCAAGTCGCAATGTGACCCCAAGGTTTCTCCGAGCCCAGACCCCCTCGCGATGTGAAAAAAACACGACGCGAGGTTTTTCACTCTTGACGGCCTCTGGGGGCCCTTGCTGGCCCTCGGGACCGTCAAAAAACGGCTCGGGATGAAAATCTGGTCCCGGGGAAGGGGTCCAGACCTACAGGGGTCGACGTTATAGATGTATATATGTATATGATGACGTCGGGGGTCTGGGAGAGGCCCAAGCTGGCCCAAGACAGCCTAACGAAATGGAATATGGTTCAAGATGGCCGAGCCAGCCTCAGAAGAAACAGCATCTGCAGCAATCGGCGGCGAGCGGGGGGGGTAAATGAAAAGGAGAAGACCTTCTCAGACGGCGTCAGAGGACCTCTCAGAGGCCCTCGCACCTTCTGAGAGGTTTTTGTTCCTGCCTTCGGGGAAGGCACTCGAAAACTTCTCAGAAGGCTGGAGGACATCTGAACCTTCTGAGAAGCCCTTCTCCTTCTCACTTCCCCCCCTCGCTCGCCGCCGAATAAGCATAGACTGTCGAAGGTCCGCGCGGATTTTTTGGATCGGCGCTGGACCCCTCCAAGGCGCGCGGACCGAGCCGTAAACAGAAATCCCAACGCTAACCCAAAAAATCCGCGCGAACCCCCGAAAACGGAAAGCCATCATGCTGCAGTAGGGAAACCTGACCAAGGAATGCAGGGTTGTGTTTCTGGCCACGGCGAGCCTACAGGGCAGTTGTTCATACATGGGATGCTTAAAGTATAGGATGTTTCACACATGATTAATTCATGAATAAATTTATGCATGAACCCATCGCTGTTTTTAATACTAAATCCCTGCATGTTTAATACATGATCCGCACGCGGAGCGTGTATCAAAAACGGCACTGTAGGGCCTAGGCCACTGCCAGGCTCCCCGACCCAGACCTGAGGAACGACCGACAGAGGCCTAGGCCCACTGCCAGGCTCCCCGACCGAGACCTGTAGGGCCTAGGCCACTGCCAGGCTCCTCGACCCAGGCCCAGAACAGAGCCCCTCCTGAGCCGAGAGCGGCCCGTCTTCCAGCGCACTGGCTGTAGGTGTCCAGGTCACCCACAGTGAAGGCCCGACCACAGGAAGCCTTCCACGAGAGACCAAACGCTGAGACTCCAGGAGGCCCATTGATTCTTGGTGTGGGAAATTCACGCTTGAGGGGCAACGGTGTGTGGGGACTGGCATAGGGGGGGACACTTCAACCTGCAATCGGCGATACATCGCCGATAGTGTGGCGATACGCCCCGGATAGTGAATCCGCGCGTTCCTGGGCCCCTATCGGCGATCATTGGGCGATTAGGGGTCAATGCATCACCACCTATGCCTATCCCCCCCTGTCGCTGCCCCTGAACGCCTTCCATCGCAAAACCATCGAAACCGGAGAAACCTGGGGCGACCTGCAGGCAAGCAGGGTGTTTCTTGACATGGGTCTCCACTGCACGGTCGCTGCGTGCCGCGCCAGCGCGCGCACGGGCTCTGGACACCGCCGCGATCGATCAGCCTCGCGTCGATCGCGGCCCCGGTCGTCCGAGGCCGAAGTCCGCCGGGCCCGGCGGCGTCGCCGCGTCCCTCGGTGCCCCCGCGTCGCGGGACCCAACCACTGAGCTGGGAAGCCCAAAAGGTAGCGCAGAAAGTACCGATACCGCTACTCCCCGGACCTCCCTGGGGGCGCACTCTGACTAGGATGTCGAGGCGAATGCAGTGGTGGCGACGAGGGCCTCCCGCAGGAGGCCCAAATTGAGGAGGAAGACGGGCGAAGGGTTAGCGGTACGGGTACCTGCTCCTCGGGGGGAGCGCGCTTCACGGGCGCTTGCCTTCGGAACACTCGGCAGCGCGTCTGGACCGGGGAGGTCGGGAGACTCTCCATGGGGGGGGATCCCATGGGGGGGCAGGAGGGGATCCCCCCCATGGGATCCCCTCCTGCTCCCCCATGGGATCCCCAGGGGATCCTATGGGATCCTATCCCCCCATGGAATCCCCCCCCTTGGGATCCTATCCCCAGGGGATCCTATGGGATCCCCCCCCTGGGATCCTATCCCCCCATGGGATCCCCCCACTTGGGATCCTATCCCCAGGGGATCCTAGGGGATCCCCCCCCCTGGGATCCTATCCCCCCATGGGACCCCCCCCATGAAGAGTCTCCCGAGGAGGGAGCCCCCCCCCTGAACCAGGGCGGGGGAGCCCCCCTTCCTCCAGGCGCCCACGGCAGGCGCTCTGCCTGTCCTCCCCCCCGAGCAGCGCCTTTCGCTGGCGCCGCCCAGCGCGCCAAACGCCGCACGAGCCTGCCGCCACTCTCCGCGCCCTCGCTGCTCCGCGTTCGCGCGGGGGCGCGGCCCGCTCTCGTTCTCTCGCTCCGCGCCCCCCGGGGGCGCTCGGGCCCCCGCGGGGCCCAGGCCGGCGCAGCGCGAGGCGCGAGGCTCCCCGCGCCCCCCGCGGGTGACCGTTGGGTCTGCTTGCGGCCCTCTGGGTCTGTGTTGGGGCCCCCCTCGGGGTCCTTTTCGGGGGCTCTTTGCGGGAGAGTTTGGGCCCTCTCGGGTCTTGAGGCCCCGTTGTGGCCCTCTGTTTGGGAGCTCTTGGGAACTCAGGAGGGCCTTCTGGGGCCATCTTGGAGACCAGCGATGAAAAGGGGGCGTCCTTCATCTTGGTCCCCCGCCGCGGCCCTCCTTGGCGGCGCGCACAAGGAGGCAATTAGAACAAGCGATTTTAAAACAAAATCTCGGGTGGACGATTCAAAGAACGAGTTTCGCTGGCCTGGTTGCCCCCACACTAGGGGAGGGGGGGAGCAGGCCGACGGAGGATTTATCAATCTGCCCAGCGCAATTATTTTGAGGCCGCCAGGGGGAGGGGGGGGGCATTCTTTCGATCTCTTGCTCCCCTGAGGGGGAGGGCGCAAGGCGTCTCAGGAGGCTGCTTCCCAGAGGGTTCCGGCCTCGCACCGATAGATGGTGCCCGCGCCTTCTGAGAAGCAGCCTCGTCCTAAGAATGAGAAGAAGCCTTCCCGCCTCGCCCTACCCGTAGGTCGGGCATATCCTCCTACAGGCGGGTTTCGGAAGAAGAATGAGAAATAGTCCAACAAGATTCACAACAACCGAACAAATCTAAACATCGTCTTCAGACTACTTGTTGACCAATGTTGGGCACTCCTGCTGTAGAGGGACAGACCCGACTAAACCCTGCCCCCCGGCCGACCTCCTGGAAGCCTGCCGCAGAAGGGGGCCGCTCGAGCGAAAGAGCCGGCCTCCGTGGGGCATGCCGTGGCGTGGGCGGCTTCGGCAAACCCAACGATCCGGCGCTCCAACAAAGTTGGAGCGCCGGGATCTTGACATTTTGTTGTAATAGAAAGAGAAAGCACGCAACAGAAATCATGCTTACGGCATTTCTTCTTCTTCTTCGACAGGGGGCCCTCGAAGGGCCTCGGGAGCGTCCAAGACCGGCTCAAGGCGAAGAACCAGTCCCGGGGAAGCGGTCCAGACCTCTGGGGCCAACGCATCGAAACAAATTCAGCAGCCCGGTGTCTGGGAGCTCTTCTCGTAGCGACGTCGGCGTCGACGTCTGATACCGCGCGGACAGTCCGAGAGATCCGACGTCGTGATGTGTTCAATACAGTGAGGGTCTTGACCTAAGGAACCCTAAATAAGGAACGAGGCCCTTTTCTCCATAAGTTAAACTTCGATTTCGTATCGAAAACAAAAGGAAGACCTGAGGCAAACTGTGAAACACTTAAGGAACACGGAGCCCCTCCCCAACGAAAAGGGTTCCTTCTTCAGGGCCCCGACTGTACGCGGTCTCCAGAAATCTCGACCCATTCCCCAGGACCAGTTCTTCATCCTGAGCCGTTTTTTGACGGTCCCGGGGCCCGGCGAGGGCCCCTGGAGGCCGAAAACTGTGGATCTCTGGGGTTGAGCCTCTAACGATCGGCGGCTTTTCGATCGCCCGACCATTCCATCTTGGCCAGATTCGGGACCACCAGCGGCGTTAAACCTTCAACGCCCGCGCACGACACGAACCTGGCGTGTGCAGATTTTAATCCTTCGAGCTGGGGCCCCAGCCAGCGAATCTAATAGCATCGAATCGGACGGATCCCATACACGCGACTCCTTGATTAAGGCAGTACGGGATCCCGGGCCTTAAGCCAGGGCCCGCTTCCTTTCCCAAGGCCCGCTTTTCATAAGCTGGAGCCCGCCGAAGGTCCCCACAGGCCAAAACCGGCCACAAACCTTCTGCCGTGATTCTTTCATGACGCGAAAAACATGCCTGGAACGAAACCTCCCAGAACCGACGCAAACGTCCGACAGATAATCCCAACCCGAGCCCCAGACCTTGCGGCAAGGCTATATTTCCACCGTTTCCCAAAAAAGTGGCTCTTGAAAATCAAAGCACTACACAAACAGCAACCAAAAACGGCACAAAAACGGCTCTGGAGTTGGCATCACAACCAGAGCCAACAAAAAACACACACCGACGGAACCGGGAAAAAACAGCGCCGGAATCGGCAACAGAAGCGGCAGAGCGGAACCAGCAACGAAAACGGCCCTGTCGCTTCTGTGGCCCACTTTATACCCCCAAGACCCTACAGTCAACCCGTATCATAAGGACGCGCGGTAAGGATGCAAGGGCCTCGGAGCGCCAAGTTGACGTTTTTCGAACGAGGTTGGCCAGTGAAGCTCGCCAAGGACGGGCCGAAGGGGCAAGGTTGCAAGCCGAGAGGTCCGACGTCGTGATTTGTTCAGTGCGCGGTCTCCGGAAGTCTCGACCAATTCTCCAGGACCAGTTCTTCATCCTGAGCCGTTTTTTGACGGTCCCGGGGCCCGGCGAGGGCCCCTGGAGGCCGAAAACTGTGAAAAAACCTCTGTTTGGATCTTTTCAATACGTTGCATCGCTGTACCCTTGGGAAGGTCGCCCATCCTTCTGGTGCGTGTTGACTGCATCTTGCCGTGGCACTGCTCGATCCCCGGTGGGGCCCGGCACTGGGCCGCAAGAGAACGCCCGCCGCGAGGAGGCTGCCAAGCCAGCGTGGTGAGCGGCCCTGCGCCCAAACCAGACCCCCGACGTCATGGCATGTTCATAGCGTCTCGGGAGCGGCCAAGAGGGGGGTGTCCAAGGGGGGGTGCAAATCATGACCGGCGGCATATGCGCGGCCCAGCGGGGAGGCCAGGACGTAATGAAATAAGGAGAGGCGCCATGAGATCTGGGAAATACCATGTGGCCCCCGCCATGATATCCAACCCCCCCTAGTCATCACCCCCCTCTTTGCCGCCCCCGAACGTCGGCCCCCAGCGGTCTCGACCCGTTCCCTGGGACCGGGTTTTGCGACCCGATTAGATTTGTGACGGTCCCGAGGCCTGGCGAGGGCCCCCGGATGCCGAAGATGGCGAGCTCTGTAAGAGGCATAAGAGTAATCCAAACAGAATCCAGAAGTCATCAACCATAGTCGACACATCGTCCCCCGACTGCTTCTCTACTATTTTGCACACTCCTCTCTTAGAGGGTCAGGACCGACTGAACCCTGCGCCCCCGGTCCTCCCACGGGGTGCCCGCGTCGAGGCCCTCCGCCGTCGGCTCCGCGGCGTCGTCCTCCAAGCTAAGCCGGGGGGGGGGGCGGTGGGCCGCGCCGCGGGCGAGCCGCTCGCCCCGGCCTCGACAAGCGCGTTCGACTGCTCGGAAAGTAGCTGCTCGCAAGTGGCCTGGATCCGCCGCGGGGGATCAACGATTCACTGCTGGAGCGTTTTCTGAGGGGGGAGGGCTCAGGGTGCAATCCATAATTATGAGATGGGCTTTTGCACCACGCGAATCCATCCGTCTCGTGATTCACCCTTTTTGCAGACTCGAGCCTCGAACAGCCATCGAAACGGCATCTCAGACTTCACCCGTTGCCCTCCACCCAAAGAATATGCTCGGACTGCACCGAGGCAGACGTTTGTCTTGACACGCTCGCGAGTACAGTCGGCCTTGATTGGACAGAACTCGCGAGAGGACAGAAGACCCTTCTGGGGGCCACGTCGCCACAGAGATGCAGGAGGCCTGGGTCGCAACACACAGGACACGAGGGTACAGGGCAGTTTTTAATACATCGGATTTAAAAAATATTGGACTTTTGATGCACGATTAACTTATGATTAAATTTATGGATGAACTCATCGTTGTTTTTAATACTACATCCCTGCATGTTTGATACATGATCCGCACGCGGAGCATGTATTAAAAACGGCACTGTACCCTTGACCTGGCAGGCTCGACCTACCAATCCGGGCCGCCTGGAGGCACTCTGCGAGAAGTGGACCGCGCCCGGTGACCGCCGCCCCCCTCGGCGTTGGGGCGCGCCCCAGGCCCGCCCGGGGGCGAGAGGCCAGGTGCCGGCGCGGAGGCAGGATCAGCCAGCCTCGAGTGCTTGCCGTCGCTCGGGCGTCCATTTCCCGTGCATTGTTCGGTGTCGTGCGTGTTTTTTTTTGCTCGAGGGTCCAGGATGGTCCTCGACGGTTCTCGCCGAGAAGAAATGCACACGTCCGAGCGATGCCCACGAGTGGGTAAGTCGGATCGGCCCCAGACCCCCTCGGGACATGAGAAAATCACGACGGCAGGCTTCTCGCTGCTCTCGGCCTCTGGAGCCCCCATCCGGGCCTCGGGACCATCAAAGAACGGCTCAGGACGAAAGACTGGTCCCGGGGAATGAGTCGAGACCTCCAGGGGTCGACGGTACGCAAATATCATGACGTCGGGGGTCTGGGAATCGAAGTATCCCTCGGATCGAAGTCGGCACGGAGCCGAGATCGAATCGGATCGGCTGCGCCAGGATGCGCAACAACGCCATGCAAACATCAGGCCGCATCGAGCGTCGAACTGTCGGAATCGAATTGGCTCGAGCCAGCCAGAATCGATATCGAATCGGATCGATCGGATCCAAATGGACCCGGCAAAGATCCCCCCTGGCCGTCCTGGCCGTCGTCGGGCTCCCGGTCCAGCTGCGCCTGCCGCGGGGGCCAGCCCACTTACTTCACGGTGGGTGTGTCTCCCAATCCCCGACCTTTGGTGGGTTGCCGAATGGACTGGCAATTCGGAGCCCAACTCTGGGATGCAAACATGATGGGAGGGGAGCCCATCCTGGATGGGCGTGCGTCCGATTCGCTCCCCGGGGATGTGTCCCCGAGACCCCCCTTTTGTTTCTGAGCGGCCATTCTGTTGGGAGGAGCCGAGGGGGACCGGGGGTGAGAGAAACCTCCCGCGACTCCTGGCCACCGCGCCCCGTCCCTCTCCGTGGCTGGATCCGCCGGCACCGCACCAGGGGAGCGAATCGGATCAGGGAGCGGGCGGGGACAAGGCGTGCGGGGATGAGGAGGATATCGAAGAGGCAGAGGAGGATATCGAGGACAAGGAGCGAGAGGATATCGAGGAGGAGGAGGAGGAGGAGGATATCGAGGAGGAGGAGGAGGAGGATATCGAGGAGGAGGAGGAGGAGGAGTATATCGAGGAGGAGGAGGAGGATATCTAGGAGGAGGAGCAGGAGGAGGAGGAGGAGGAGGATATCGAGGAGGAGGATATCGAGGAGGAGGAGGAGGAGGAGGAGGAGGAGGAGGGGGGGGGAGGGCAAGCTGGGCGCGCTCGCGCCACACAGGCCTCACGTCCTGGGCGCGCCGCGCCACACGAGTTCTCCCTCCCCATCTCGGGTAGTCCTCCACACAGGGCAGTTTTTAATACATTGGATTTGTTCTTAAACATAGGAGTTTAAAATACATGATCAACTGAATCATCAATGTCTGCATGAGCCCATCGCTGCTTTTGATACTAACTCCCTGCATGTTTGATGCATGCTCCGCACGCGGAGCATGTGATTATCAAAAACGGCACCGTGTGTCCGCCGACGGGGGGTCCGAAAAAAAAACACGATCATGGAACGACCCCATCGTGTGATGGACCAGCCGCCTCGAACGCATCCCCATCCCGGAGATCGGCGAGCAAAAAAGCGAGGACGATCTCGGGGATGTGCCCTCAGAAGCTGAGGGAATCCTTACATCGAGGTGAGGCGATGCCAAACACAGGGACAGGGGCATGTTTCAAGCTGGTGAGTGATGCGCAATCAGAGAGGGGAGAGGCGTACAGTGGAAAGGGACAGGGAGCAGGAGGCGGCGGATCCGCAGTAACTGGCGCGAGCCAGTCCTCAGCATCTGGCGATCAACTATCAGTGGCGTGCAGGGCTGCTGCGAGTGTGGCGCGCTGCTGTGTTGGCTTCAGCTGGTCCCCATGGGTCACCGCAGTTCTAGCCGAGTGACAAGTATGGAAAAGCGAGCACAGTCTGACGCATAGCAGCAGCACTCGTGGAAAAGGCAACTCGCACATTCGTATCCGCTATCAGCCGCTAGGCCGAGGATCAGGGATTGGAGGGAAGACGGAAGAACTCACAGAGGACACGACAGGCGAGGTAGTGGGAAATGGAATCTGGCATTTGGCATCCGAAAAAAAAGCGGTGACGCAAACATGCATACGATGGCTGGTTGTCCATCGGGCCAGGCGGAAGGGGGGGAATAGCAAAGGGGAGGGGGGGAGAATCAGCTCACGCAGCTGCTTTTCCCGGCGCCTCCCGACGCCGAAGGCGGCCATGTATCAAAGAATGGGCCCCTCGGTGGGGCTGAAACCAGCTGCATGCAGCAAATTTCGTAACCCCCCTTTCCCAATCCCCCCCTTCCGTCCGGCCCCATCCTCCTTCTAGTCCTCCTCCTCCTTTTCCTTCTCCTCCTCCTCCTCCTCCTCGTCCTCCTCCTCCTCCTCCTCCTCCTTCCCCTCCTCCTCCTCCTGCATGCAGCAGACTTCGTAGCCCCCCCTTTCCCTATCCCCCCCTTCCCTTTGGCCCGAGTCCAGCCGCTCGCGAGTGTCTTGAGTACGGCCCACTGCCAGGCAGGCCTGAACTCCTCGATTCGAGCCCGCATGCCCCAAACCGCTCGCCCACCCGCCCGACGATGCTGTACGGCAGCCCCGAGGCCAGGAGACGTTTGAAAGCCGTGGTGCCAAAAAGAAATCCCACCACCCCTAAGGGGCGAAGGTTCAAGTCGGGCGTGTCCCCCTACAGGGGGATTTTCGACGGCAAATAAAAGATACTCAAAACATATCCCTAAATGCTCAAAAATAGTCAACAAACTGGTCCACTGATTATTGTTTAACTATTTTAATTATTCCTCCTGTAGAGGGACAGGCCCGACTAAGCGCAGGTGGTCTAGCGCGTCTCCTCTTTTACCCCTCTCTCTCCCCTTTCGGAGAGGGGCTTACCACTGCTCCCTATGAATATACACCCCCTCCCCCACCCGACTGGCGACCAACCCGGAACCATGCCAACCCCATGAGGGCCGCCCCCCCACCTTCCCTGCCAAAAGACCATACAAAACGCACTCCACCTCCACATTTGGAGCATGCGCGGCCAACCCAATGCGCCCCACCCCACCATTCCTGTCAAAAAATAAAAAATACGCTTTAGGGCAAAGTCTTGAGCCGTGTTCGTGAGGCCCGCGAGCACTTTGTATTGTTTTTGACAGAGACGCCGGGAGTGTCTGCAGATTCCCTGCTGTGCGCAGGGCTACCATCCCTAACCAAAAACAATACAGAATCCACCTCGCGGCTAAATCTGGATCATGCGCGGACACCCCGCGATCACTGCCACGTGGTTTTTGACAGGGACGGCGGGGCGGTGGCGCATGGCCTGCTGTGCGCAAGCCCACTGGACACAATGGCGGGCATTCGTTTTCGACAAGGATGGTAAGGGCCGACATGCTTCCCGATGTGCCGTCACGTGCGCAGGCGCACCTGAGGCCCTCTGCACGTGCCCCAGACGTGGCGCACCTGGCGCGGCTGGAGTGTGCGGCACACCTGGCACCACCCGCCCAGGGGATCGATCTTCGGGGCCATGCGCAGGCGGTGGACCATGTGAACGCGGTTCGCCCCCCAGGGCCCGAGTAGTCTTCCATCGAAGCGAACACGAACCTCGGGTGACGACATGCCGGCAAGATGCACCCAGCAAGCCTGGAGTCACGCGAGGACCCCCCCACGGGCCCAAACTCATCTATAGGTTCAGCGCCTGCCGAGGCCTTAGAGATCGATCCCCCAGGCGATAACCATAAATAGAATCCCCGCATCGGAGGAGGAGGGAGGGATTGGTGCAGGGAAGAGGGGCGTGAAATGGGGGAGAAGGCAGGGGAGGGAAAAATCAGGGAGGAAAAGGCGGCAAAAACCTCGGGGGGAGCACCCGTGAGCCTCCCAAGTGCCAGCAGGACCTTGCACCAAACGCACGGCCGAATCCTTCGCTTCCTCTACTTCTCGGCCATTCCTCCTCCTCCTTCTCCTCACTCTCCTCCTTTTTTCTCGTTCACCTCCTTCTCCTCCTGCTCCTCCTCATCATCGTCGCTCTTCCTCCTGGCCCACTCGCCCGTCCTCCAGGAAAGAAGAATGGAGCGAATGCGGGGCACGGCTTTCTGCACGGCCTGTTTCCAGGGCGGGAGCTTCTCCTCGTCGTCTACGGCCTGCAGGTTCAGCCACGCGGTCGGCTCTGGGGCGCTGCCAGGCAGCCTTGGGTCATCATTGTCGTCATCATCACCAGCAGCAGCACCAGGAGCCGCAGAAGCAACAGCAGCATCAGCATCAGCATCATCATTGCCGACATCGTCGCCATCATCAGCAGCATCAGAAGCAGCAGAATCACCAGCAGCAGCGGCATCATCATCAGCAGCAGCAGAAGAAGCATCAGCATCATCATAATAATCGTCCTCAGCAGCATCAGCATCAACATCATCATCAACATGATCACCGTCGCAACCAGCACCATGGTCGTCATCATCAGAATCACCGTCACCATCAGCATCACCATCATCAGCATCATCATCGCCATCATCCATCACCATCTGCATCATCATCATCATCCGATCCACCCAGATCCATCACAACAGCGTCATCGCTTGATTCTGCATCATAATCATCATAAGCAGCAGCAGCATCGCGGCCGTCGTCGTCGTCGTGATCATCATAGTAACCATCAGGGTGACCATCATAAGCATCATCACAATCCTCATCAGCATCAACATCATCAACGTCACCAACATCATCATATGCATCATCATTGTCATCTGCACCACCACCGCCATTATCATCATCGTCGTCATCATTATCATCAGCATCACCATCGCCATCGGTGACCATTACCACCATAACCATCACACTCCACCTCAGCACCATTAACGTCGTCACCGTCATCAAACGCATCGCCATCATCACCACCAGCATGATCACCGTCAGCGTCAGAATCGTCGTGCTCATCCTTATCGTCAGCCTCATCACCACAATGATCAATATCACCCCCACCATCGTCGTCGTCATCATCACTACAATCATCTTCAACACCGTCATCACCGTCAGCAGCATCATCGCCATCATCATCACCACCATCACCATGTTCTGCAGTACCGCCATCAGCATCACCACAATGGCCATGATCGTAAACATAAGCGATCGTAGACGAACTCAGTCTCATCGTCGTCATCCTCGTCATCATAGTCGGCATTACCAGAATCATCATCATCATCATCAACAGCATCATCATCATCACCATCATCATCCTCGTCATCTTCATCTTCATCTTCATCAGCATCGTCGTCATCAGCAGCAGCAGCATGACCATCGTCGCCGTCATCAGCAGCAGCTGCACAATCATCGCCACATCATCAGCATCATCAGCATAACCATCAGCATCATCAGCATCATCAGCATCATCATCAGCAGCATCATCAGCATCATCATCAGCGGCATCAGCATCAGCATCATCATCATCCTCATCGTCACCATCATCATCAGCTGCATCGTTGTCAGCAACATCAGTAGCAGCAGCATCACAGTATCACAAGCATAATCACCATCGTTAGCAACATCAGCATCAGCACCCGCATCAGCATCCCCATCAGCATCCTCAGCATCGTCATCCTCATCATCATCAGCAGCAGCATCATCATCATCATAATCATCAGCATCATCACCATCATCATCATCGCAACCCTCACAATCATCAACATGTCCAGCATCTTCATCCTCATCCTCATCCTCATCATCCTCATCCTCATCCTCATCATCAGCATCATATTTCTCATCATCAGCATCAGCATCAGCATCAGAGTCATCATCCCTGATCCTCCTCCCTCCTCCTCGTCCTCCTCCCCCTCCTCGTTTAACCTTCCACCTCCTCCTCCTCCCCATCCCCTTCCTCCTGCTGCTTCTCCTCATTCTTCTGCTAGTCTGCTCACCCTTTAGGGGAACAAAGAGTGGCATAAACATAAAAGCTCGGAGGTCCGCGCGAATTTATCGGGCGCGCGGAGCGCGCCAGGGGCGGCGCCGGAGGCGCCGCCGGGGGGCCCCAGCGCCGATCCGAGAAATCCGCGCGGACCTCAGAGTTTTTATGTTTATGCCACTTTTTGTTCCCCCACCTTCTCCTCCCCCATTCCTCCCCCTCCCCCGCCTCCTGCCTCGTCTCCATCCCCCTTCGGCCGCCTCCTCCCTCGTTCGAGGTGCTCGGCGCGGACACCAGGCATCCGCGAGCCCTGCACGGGGCGGCCGCCACACGCGCGTCGGCTCGCGCGCCCCGAGGTGCGCAGGCGCGGCCGTGCGCTCCCCGCCGACGCGCTCCCCGCCGCCGCCGGGCCGCGCCGCCGGGGGCTGCCCTCGCCTCGAGAGGCGGAGCCAGCCCGGCACAGGCGTGAAGACGGGGGTGTCCCCCTTACAGGGGGACCTTTTTTTTGGGGGGGGGAGAAGAAGGGAGCGGCCGTTTTTTTGGATTGCCTCTGATGTCGTTTAGATAGTCTGCGCGGGAGCTGCATTGGACGTCTGGGACATGTTAGCCCGCAGGAGGGGCAGCGGATTGTGCGGTGACCGCTCCCTCCCCCTACAGGGGGATTTTCGACGAAAAATAAAGACTACTCAAAAAATAGTCCAAAATGGTCAAACAATACTCCAAAAATGGCCCCCCGACTATTCTTTTGATTATTTGTTGAATCTCCGTCCTGTAGAGGGACGGGCCCGACTTAAGTTTAACACTGCAGGGCGTGCCTTCTTCCACTCCGCCAATCCCCATCCCCAATGACGTGGCCTGGGCCCCACTGGCCGATTGGCCCCCTCGAGGAGGGACGGGCCCGACTTGGGCTCGGACCCAGCGCGCAGCTGCGCGGGCCCTGCCGCGCGCGGCGGCGGCGAGGGGCGTGCTGCTCGAGCGCCACAGGCCGGCGGCGGCAGGCGGAGGCGGCGGCGACGTGCCCCCCGCGGGGCGGGGAGGCGGCCGCGGGGCGGCGGAGGCGGCGCGGCGGGCAGAGGCCGAGGCGGGGGCAAAGGGGCAGGCCTGGGTCTGTGGCCTCGAGGCCGGCTCCCGCCTCCGCCTGCCGTGCAGCCCAGCGGAGAGTCGGGCGCGTCCCCCTGCAGAGGGATTTTCGACGAAAAATAAAAAATGTTTAAAAATACTCCAAAATGGACAAACTCAAAAAACAAAAAACTCTGTACATATATATATATATATATGTATATACACAAGCTCAAAAAATACGATTACGCAAAAAAATGCTCCAAAAATAGTCCCCAGACTATTTGTCTACTATTTTTGAATATTCCCCTGGCACGTGGTGGTGCCAAGAGGGCGGCCGCCCCGGGTGCCCAAACGTGCAGCCGTGCGCGCGCACGGCATGCCGCAGGGCCGCAGGGCCGCCCCGGCCACGGGCGGCCGTGGCGCGCGGAGCACGCTCCGGGAGACACTCGCTCGCAGTGACTCGACGCTGCCGTCACGCGGCCAGGTGCTTTTCACGATCTGGGGACGATTGGTCAATCTTTTGGCCACTTTTCAGGGGGCCACAGGCGAGCCCTGCCCCTGCCCCCGACGAATTTTTGAGGGGTGGAGTGGGGTTCTCTTCGATCGAGAGCTCCCGAACGAAGTGAACCCCACCCTCCCCCTCGGAACTCGTGGGGGGTCGGGGTAGGGCTCGCATGTGGTCCCCTGCTTTTGGAACATCTTGGGGGGGTGCGTTGCATCTTTCGCCCAACAGCCCCCTGTAGGAGGGCATGCCCGCCGCAAGGGTACGGGAGGGGGGGGGGGATCCTGGGGGAGACCCCGAGGGTGGTCCCCGGGGGGAAGGCCCGAGGCAGGCCCTGGGCCCGAGTGCCGCCCTCCAGGGCGCATCCCGGGCCCTCTCGCCCTGGACTTCGGGGATCTCCTGACCCGGGTCAATCCAGACCCGGGTCAATCATTGCAGAAGCCTGCAAGATCCTGCGCCCAAACCCAGGCCAATGCGCCCCTGGCCCTGCAGGACCCCGCAAGATCTGGCGCTCTGGCTGACTCCCGTCTGCATTGACCCCCGTCTCAAGGCTCCCGAGGACTCTCCTCTCGACGCGCGGCGGCTGCAGCAGAAGCTCGGGAGCTGGGCGAGGGCTGGCAAATCCGTGGCTGCCACAACGGTCTTCCGGGAAGAAAAGCAAATCTAAAGGGGGCCCAGGGACACACACACACACAATAATTACACATAAATAACAAGATTCCCTATATGTTCCTATATGCCTATATGTTCTGGATTTTCGTATTCCGCCCCATTCCCATATGTTCCTTTTCTTCCTGGGGATCGACGATTAATTGTGTGTGTGTGTGTGCGTGTGTGCGTGTGTGCGTGTGTGCGTGTGTGCGTGTGTGCGTGTGTGCGTGCGTGCGTGCGTGCGTGCGTGCGTGCGTGCGTGCGTGCGTGCGTGCGGGCGGGCGGGCGTGCGGGCGTGCGTGCGTGCGTGCGTGCGTGCGTGCG
>CAUYUJ010008757.1:24505-54769 GCA_963575745.1 Prorocentrum cordatum | reverse complement strand
GGCGCGCGTGGCGCGCGTGGCGCGCGTGGCGCGCGTGGCGCGCGTGGCGCGCGTGGCGCGCGTGGCGCGCGTGGCGCGCGTGGCGCGCGTGGCGCGTGTGGCGCGTGTGGCGCGTGTGGCGCGTGTGTGGCGCGTGTGGCGCGTGTGGCGCGTGTGGCGCGTGTGGCGCGTGTGGCGTGTGTGGCGCGTGTGGCGTGTGTGGCGTGTGTGGCGTGTGTGGCGTGTGTGGCGTGTGTGGCGTGTGTGGCGTGTGGCGTGTGGCGTGTGGCGTGTGGCGTGTGGCGTGTGGCGTGTGGCGTGTGGCGTGTGGCGTGTGGCGTGTGGCGTGTGGCGTGGGCGTTGGGCGTTGGGCGTTGGGCGTTGGGCGTTGGGCGTTGGGCGTTGGGCGTTGGGCGTTGGGCGTTGGGCGTTGGGCGTTGGGCGTTGGGCGTGTGCGTGTGCGTGTGCGTGTGCGTGTGCGTGTGCGTGTGCGTGTGCGTGTGCGTGTGCGTGTGCGTGTGCGTGTGCGTGTGCGTGTGCGTGTGCGTGTGCGTGTGCGTGTGCGTGTGCGTGTGCGTGTGCGTGTGCGTGTGCGTGTGCGTGTGCGTGTGCGTGTGCGTGTGCGTGTGCGTGTGCGTGTGCGTGTGCGTGTGCGTGTGCGTGTGCGTGTGCGTGTGCGTGTGCGTGTGCGTGTGCGTGTGCGTGTGCGTGTGCGTGTGCGTGTGTGTGTGTGTGTGTGTGTGTGTTCCCCTCCTGAAGATTCCCAGGAGAAGACTCAGCGCACTAAATAGTAAACGGGCTGCTTCCCAGGAGGAAACCAACGAAACATACCCTGTGACGTACCCAGCCTTTTCTATACATGTGGCGATTATGTTCAGGACCACTCAATGCTGACTGGCATTCTGAAGGACCCGCAGTGACGCAGAAAGAGCACCCGACAATGCGATCAAAAGAGCGCAGCAAAAAGTCCCGTGGTGATCCGCGTGGGACGCACCTCCGCTGGGCCTCCCAGGAGCCCACGAAAGTGGCGACAATTGCGCAGATCGCAAGACCCCCAGGGGGCGGCGAGGTACCGAAGTGATCCGCGTGGGACGTGCCTCCGCTGGGCCTCCCAGGAGCCCACGAAAGTGGCGACAATTGCGCAGATCGCAAGCCCCCCAGGGGGCGGCGAGGTACCGAGGTGATCCGCCTGGGACCCACCTCCGCTGGGCCTCCCAGGAGCCCACGAAAGTGGCGACAATTGCGCAGATCTCGCAAGCCCCCCAGGGGGCGGCGAGGTACCGAGGTGATCCGCCTGGGACCCACCTTCGCTGGGCCTCCCAAGAGCCCACGAAAGTGGCGACAATTGCGCAGATCGCAGCCCGACGGCACGAAGGAAGAGGAGAGGGGAACACCGGAAACATGAGAGGAGGAGGAGGAGGGGAGGAGAGGGGAGGAGAAGGGAGGACGGGGTGACCACACTGCTCTATTCAAAACGAGTACCCAACACAAGAGAGTTGGGGAAAAAACACGGTCCCGGGACTCTGTTTTAGCAGCCACGGGTTCGCCAGCCTTCGCCTGCCTCCTCAGAAGCCTGCCCAGACTCCGCGGGCGCCGCGCAGCTGGGGTAGGCCATGTCGGCCAGCAGCAGGGATTGTGCCGCAACGCCTTCTCGCCTCCTCCTCCTCATCCTCCTCCTCCGCCTCGACGCAGACCGAAGGGCGAACACGAGTGTCCGCCGCCGAGGCTCGGGCGTGCGGTGCCGATACCACTGACGCCACTGCCGAGCCGAACGGATCCGCGTGGCTAAGGGCGCACCTTGCAACCGCCATTAGCCACGCCCTGCGGACAAAGGAATAAGCTAAACGAGTTAGCCTCTCTGGCCGCCTCCAGCGGAGGACGAAGAGGCTCCGAGGCCCGCACGCACCAGCGTCCTGAAGGGCTGGACGAGAAACCACCACTTCTTGTTGATGGAGAAACGCGCGGGCTCACGCGCAAGATTCGCGAGCACACGAGCTCCCCACGAGGCGGGAAGTGGCGGACCTGGACAGCGGCCGACAGGTCAGCAGACATTTGGACACCTCCCTTCCCACACACACACACACACACACACACACACACACACACACACACACACACACACACACAACACACACACCACACACGCCCGCTCTCCCCCCCGACTTGGAACGGGTGCATGACGTGCTCCCGTCCTCCCGCGAGGGCCACGCGCGCTTGCGCGAGGTCTGCCTGCGAGACGGCTCGGGGCACAGCCGGCGGTGGCGGCACAATGGCAATGCTCGGCACGTGGGGTTTCGTGCTGGCACCGCTGCGCTGCCTAGCAGGAACATGCATACAATCGAAATCGCACATGCGAGGCCCAACAGAGGCAACCCAGCAGGCCCACTGCTTGAGGACATGGGCCTTGGCTTTGCGAGCCTCGCGAAGGCTCTCGGGGATACTCGCACGCTGGGCCATCCACCGTGCCCAATCATCAGCCTGAGCATTACCTTCTTTCTCCAGACCGGTGCTTGTCCCACCGCCGTCTCGCCCTCGTGCCGTGTGGGGGCCGAAGAGATCTTCCAGCCTCAGGCATGTGACGAGGCGCCGTGGATCTGCGTTCATCGTCGCGTGTCAGGGGCCCTGGCAGACAGGCGCGGCCAAGGAGCGCTCGCCTCGCCGTCTCCTTACATGTGTGCCTCTCCCTGTCTCGCACCAGCTGCAAGATTCTCGTACTGTACTGTATTTTCCGCCTTCAACTGCGACAGGCAACGAGGTTTGCCCGCAACCTTGGCGCCTGAGCCGATGCAACTGCAGGGCATCATCTCCTGCTTTGTTTGGCGTGTGGGGTGCCGACCTGTCACCTGACCAGCCAGCGGTTGAATCGGATGCGCGATCCAAAAATCACCCCTCCTTCCCCCCCTCTCGCCATGATCGTCATCATCCTTCCCGACATCCCTCCATCCCTAAGAAAAAGAAAAACTGCATACATATAAACGTTTGGCGTTCCGCACAGATTTCTTACTGCGCTGGACCCCCCTCCCTGGCGGGCGGAGCACGCCAAGGGCGGCGCCAGAGGCGCCGCCAGGGGGGCCCAGCGCGGATCCAATGGATCCGCGCGGAGCGCCAACAATTTGCATGTATGGCGTTGTTTCTTCTTCGGATCCCTTCTCCTCCTCCTGCTGCTGCTGCACCTCCTCCTCCTCCTCCTCCTCCTCCTCCTCCTCCTCCTCACCCACCTGCCCCTCTCCTGCTCCTGCTACTCCTCCTCCTCCTCCTCCTCCTCCTCCTCCTCCTCCTCCTCCTCCTCCTCCTCCTCCTCCTCACCCTCCTGCTCAGCTCCCTTTCCCCTGCCCCTCTCCCGCTCCTCCTCGTCCTCCTCGCCCCCCTCCCCTCGCCCTCCTCGGCCCAGCCCCTGCCGCCCCCTCTTCGGTGGCAGCCCATGGGAGCCTACCACACCATCGTGTCGGCTCTTGCGAGTCGACGCTAATCGACGCTGGTCGAGGCCAATTGACGCGAAATCGACGCGAAATCGACGCGAATCGACGCAAACCGACGCCAAGTCGGCGCTATCTCATCGACTCCCAGACGCTAATCCACGCGAATCGACGCTAGAGATGGAATTCCGACAGTATACCAGGCTCCCATGATTTGCCACCCAGCCCCTCCAAGCCTCAGCAGCAGGCCCGTGCGCTGCATGTCCCCGACCAGCTGCTGTCTCGCCCGGGCGGAGGTGCTAAGCTGCCCAGGGTTCAGCAGGCTGGTCTCCGCCCACTTGCCCGCGGACACCTCCCCGGGTCCAAGCTGGATCGATTCGCGAGATCTTGGCGGCGCGCTACTCTTGCTCAATTTACCTTGCTTCGGCCTCATCGGAGGCCCTCGTCGCCACGGCTGGATTCTCCTCGAAATCCTGGTCAGAACGCACCCCGGGCGAGATCCAGGGAGTATTACATTCTGATCTCCCCAGGATCGGGCCAGCCACGCGCAGAGGGGGGTGGGGGGAGGGGGAAGGTTTCTTGGAAGGAGGCTGCTTCTTAGAGAGCACCGGTCTTACATTTACAGACGAGGCCCGCGCCTTCTAAGAAGCAGCCTCCATTTAAGAAACCTTCCACCCTCCCCCTACCCCCCTCTGCGCATGGCCGGCCCGATCCTGGGGAAACTAAAAAGCAACGGTACCGTTACTCCCTGGATCTTTCCCCGGGGGCGTTCTGACCAGGAAGGAATTCGAGGCGAATCCAGCCGTGGCGACGAGGGCCTCCGAGGAGGCCGAAGAAAGGGAAAGCGGGCGAAGAGTCGCGGCATCGGTACCTTTTCCTCCCTGCTCCTCCTCCTCCGCCCCCTACCCCACTCTGCGCATGGCCGAAGATCGGTGCGGCTCGGCAACGGGTTCGGGCCCAGACCCCCTCGAGCTACGAGCAAAACCACGACGGAGAGCTGTTGGCCGTGCTGGGCCCCTCAATCAAGAAACGGCTCGGGAGGAAGAAACCGGTCCCTGGGAAGGGGCCCAGACCTAAAGGCCTCCTAGATGGGGTCGGAGTAGATGGGGTCGGAGGATCGCGCCGCATCGCCGATACATCGACGATGCATCGGCGATCCATCGGCGATGCACTGGCGATGCATCGTCAACGTCGGCGATGCAACCGCGACGTCGGCGTGAAGCACATCGGGCCCCACATCGAGCCGCATCGCCGATGCATCAGCGATGCCTCTGGATCCCACGGCCCCATCTACAGGGACCCCACCCAGGAGGCCTAGAAGACCTGCAGTATGGTCGCGCTCCTCCTCCTTCTCCTCTCGGGTCGGGCGAAAGGGGGGGATTGCAAAGGGGGCGGTTGAGAATCAGCTCGCGTAGCTGATTCTCCCGGCGCCTCCCGGCGCCAGAGGCGGCTATGTATCGAGAAATGGGCCCCTCGGTGGAGCTAAAACCAGCTGCACACAGCAGATGTTGTAACCCCCCTTTCCCAATCCCCCCCTTTCGTCTGGCACCATCCTCCTCCTCCTCCTCCTCCTCCTCCTCCTCCTCCTCCTCCTCCTCCTCCTCCTCCTCTTCCCCTTCCTCCTGCGCCTCTCCCTGCCTCCTCCTCCTCCTCCTCCTGCTCCTCGTCCTCCTCCCCCTTCCTCCTCCGCCCCCCTTCCTCCTCCCCCATCCTCCTCCTCCTCCTCCCCCATCCTCCTCCTTCTCCTCCTCCTCCTCCTCCTCCTCCTCCTCCTCCTCCTCCGTCCCCTCCTGGCCCCGCCGGGCCTCGCCGCTCTGCTCGCGCACGTGCTCCCACTTCAGCAGCGCCTTCGTGGCGGCGAGGACGTCCGACCAGCCGCAGAGCTTCTTCCGCTCCTCCCCGGGCGCTGGCCGGAGCTGCGAGCCAGGAGGAGGAGGGGGAGGAGGAGGAGGAGGAGGAGGAGGAGGAGGAGGAGGAGGAGGAGGAGGAAGGGGGGCGGAGGAGGAGGAAGAGGAGGAGCAGGAGGAGGAGGAGGAGGAGGAGGAGGAGGGAGTTATCCATTATACAGGCCTCCAAGATGGGGTCGGAGCACATGGGCTCGGAGGATCGCGCCGCATCGCCGCTCCCTTGGCGGCGAGCGATGGGAGGAAATGAGAAAAGGATAAGGCCTTCTCAAAGGCGAGGGGGCTTCTCAGAAGCCCTCTGAGAAGTCTTCCGTGTCTTCGGGGAAAGCTTACAAGACTTCTCAGCAGGCCGGGGGGCTTCCCAGCCTCCTGAGAAGGCCCGCCCCTTCTCGCTTCCCCCCTTCGCTCGCCGCCGACTCCTCCTGGGCGCTGGCTGGATCTGCGAGCCAGGGGATCGATCCTAACCACCGCCCGCCGAGGTTCCCGAAGCTCGTGCCCCAGGCGGTGGCCACAGATACATCTCAGCCTTGGAGGACAGAGCTGGAACGAGTGTGCACATCCACCCCCTGCTTCCTCCTCCCCCTCCCTCCCTCATCCCCTGATCCCTTCCCCCCTCCACTGGGAGGGTGGGAGGGGGAGGAGCGAGCTGCATCTGTACAGTGGTCCGACTCCTCCGACTGAGAGGCCCCCAGGGCGTGGACGAACCCGGCTCAGCGCAAACCGAGCTCAACCAATCGACAAGTGACAAATGACACCCTTGCGGCAGAAGATCCCACGCAGCTGTCCACAATTACGATGGAGGGCATGCTGGGGGCTCACGATCGGTGGC
The DNA here is from genome assembly GCA_963575745.1 of Prorocentrum cordatum. Taxonomy (NCBI): domain Eukaryota; class Dinophyceae; order Prorocentrales; family Prorocentraceae; genus Prorocentrum; species Prorocentrum cordatum. The sequence goes on along the minus strand of CAUYUJ010008757.1, from coordinate 48,641 downwards.
CACGGTGGGCGAGGGCCCCGGGGCCCGAACCCGAGCGAACACGCCTAGACTGAACAAAAATCAAACACAACACCCAGATCTCAGAGCACCACGCCCGGCTCAACCCAAATCCCACCAGCCCTTTGGGCGTGAGTGGTTTAGCGAGCTCTCTCTGTTCTCAACCCCCCTTCTTCCCCTTCGGGGAGGGGTTTACCCCTCCCCCTACCCCCTCCCCCTGGGCCTGGAGAGGGCGTTTCGCGGGTCGTTGGAGGGGTCTTTTTCGACTCCTGGGAGGGCTAAAATTCGACACCCCTCACGAGGATTCTGGCCCCGACGGGGGGGGGAGAAAAATGCTCGCCCCATCTGTGATCGATCGCCCGACAGATGGCCCCAAGATTCCTCCCAGACCCCTCCCAAAGAGCCCCAAGAGGCCCCAAGAGGCCTCCAAGAGGCCCCCAAGATGCCCCCAAGAGGCCCCCAAGAGGCCCCAAGAGGCTCCCCCGAGGCACCCAAGACGCTCCTGGAAGCCCCTGGAGCCGCCAAGAGGCCCCCAAGACGCCCCAAACGGCCTCCAAGAGGCTCCCAAGAGGCCCGAAGAGGCTCCCCCAAGGCACCCAAGACGCTCCTAGAAGCCCCTGGGGCCGCCAAGAGGCCCCGAAGACGCCCCAAAAGGCCTCCAAGAGGCTCCCAAAGAACTACTACTACTACTACTACTACTACTACTACTACTACTACTACTACTACTACTACTACTACTACTACTACTACTACACTACTACTACTATTACTACTACTACTACTACTACTACTACTACTACTACTACTACTACTACTACTACTACTACTACTACTACTACTACTACTACTACTACTACTACTACTACTACTACTACTACTGACTACTACTACTACTACTACTACTACTACTACTACTACTACTACTACTACTACTACTACTACTACTACTACTACTACTACTACACCGACTACTACGACGACTACTACTACGACTACTACGAACTACTACTACTACGACTACTACTACTACACTACTACTACTACTACTACTACTACTACTACTACTACTACTACTACTACTACTACTACTACTACTACTACTACTACTACACTACTACTACACTACTACTACACTACTACTACTACTACTACTACTACTACTACTACTACTACTACTACTACTACTACTACTACTACTACTACTACTACTACTACTACTACTACTACTACTACTACTACTACTACTACTACTACTACTACTACTACTACTACTAGTCCCACCAGCCCTTTGGGCGTGAGTGGTTTAGCGAGCTCTCTCTGTTCTCAACCCCCCTTCTTCCCCTTCGGGGAGGGGTTTACCCCTCCCCCTACCCCCTCCCCCTGGACCTGGAGAGGGGGTTTCGCGGGTGGTCAGAGGGTTCTTTTTCTATCCCTGGGAGGGCTAAAATTCGACACCCCTCACGAGGATCGTGGCCCCGACGGGGGTACTGACAAAAATGCTCGCCCGATCTGTGATCGATCGCCCCAAAGATGGCCCCAACAGGCCCCCAAGACGCTCCAAGAGGCGCCCAAGAGGGCCCCCGGACGCTCCCAAGAGGCTCAAAAGAGAGCCCAAGAGGCCCCTCTACGATCTCCAAGAGGCCTCCAAACTGCCTTGGATACGACTACTTGTACTACTACTACTACTACTACTACTACTACTACTACTACTACTACTACTACTACTACTACTACTACTACTACTAACTACTACTACTACTACTACTACTACTACTACTACTACTACTACTAACTACTACTACTACTACTACTACTACTACTACTACTACTACTACTACTACTAACTACTAACTACTACTACTACTACTACTACTACTACTACTACTACTACTACTACTACTACTACTACTACTACTACTACTACTACTACTACTACTACTACTACTACTACTACTACTACTACTACTACCTACTACTACGAGGGGACCGAACGACTCGCACCAGGACGAGGTGCCCGACGCCTCAGAGGAGCCCGAACGACTCACACCAGGACGAGGGGCCCGAACGACTCACACCACGAAGAGCCCGAACGACTCACACCACAAGGAGGGGCCCGAACGACTCACACCAGGACGAGGCGCCCGAACGACTCACACCACGAGGAGCCCGAACGACTCACACCACGACGAGGGCCCCGAACGACTCACACCACGAGGAGCCCGAACGAGTCACACCAGGAGGAGGGGCCCGAACGACTCACACCAGGACGAGGGGCCCGAACAACTCACACCACGAGAAGCCCGAACGACTCACACCAGGACGAAGAGCCCGAACGACTCAAACCACGAAGAGCCCGAACGACTCACACCAGGAAGAAGGGCCCGAACGACTCACACCAGGACGAGAGGCCCGAACGACTCAAACCACGAGGAGCCCGAACGGCTCGCACCAGGACCAGGGGCCCGAACGACTCACATCACGAGGAGCCCGAACGACTCACACCAGGAAGAGGGGCCCGAAGGACTCACACAAGGACGATGGGGCCGAACGACTCACCCCACGAGGGGCCCCAACGACTCCCACCAGTCGTCGTCGTCGTCGTCGTCGTCGTCGTCGTCGTCGTCGTCGTCGTCGCCGTCGTCGTCGTTCGTCGTCGTCGTCGACGTCGTCGTCGTCGTCGTCGTCGCGGTTGTGGTCGTCGTCGTCGTCGCGGTCGATATCGTCGTCGTCGTCGGGTGCGTCGTCGTTGTTAGGATCATCGCTGTGGTCGTCGTCTCCGCTAAATCCCTCTTGCCTCCCACCGCTTTCTCTCCCTCCTCCTCCGCCTCGTCCTTCTCCCGCTCCCACCACAAGGAGGATGTACAAGGAGGCGGGAGGAAGGAGGAACAGGGGAGATATGCGGGGGCAGGCGGAAACACGCCTGAAAAACACGACTGTCGGCATGCTTCGCAAGACTTGCTGTTTTGAGATGGGCTGGTGGGGATACGCGAAGCGTGAAGAATTGGGCTCTGCAGGACCCTGCAGGCTCCGGCCCTCTGGCTGAGCCCCGTTGCCCTGAACCTCGTTCCCAGTTCCCCGACGCCATGACCAGTTTCACACGTCGACCCCCGATTCGGTGGCAACTGATGGGAGCTCCCATAGCATGTTGTCGGCTCTGGCGAATCGACGCTAATCGACGCTAAATCGACGCCAATAATCGCTACATCGACGCTAGTCGGCGCTCGCCGATGCCAGATCGGCGCTATCTCATCGACTCCGGACGCAAATCAACGCTAGTCGACGCGCTAAAGACGGTATACCAGGCTCCCACGATCAGCCACAGAGCCCCGAGGTCCCCACCCATTCCCCAGGACTGACTGTTCACCCCGATCGTTTCGGGGCGTTCCCCACTGGGCCCCCCCGTGGACCGAAACTTGTCAGAAACTACCCGTCGTGTTCTTGTCACGGCCCTGTGCGATCAACCCGTTACTGGAACGTTGTGCTGTACTGACCTTCGCACGAGTCATCGTCCTCACCCTGGGTCTGCGGTCCTGATGTGGCCCCCGTACTCACGAGTCGAGTACGGCCAGAGCAAGGACAGAAGAACATGCTCCAGAACCATGAGACCCTCCGCCAGCCAACCCGAAGAACGGCACTGGATGCAAAGGCACTGGATGCACAAGGAGCACCCGAGAGGCACGAAAGACATCGGTGTGCCCTCCCCGAGCGCCGACATCGATGTGGTGCCTCGGTCCGACCGTGCGTGCGCCTGCCTCTGGTGCACCCCGAGGTTCCTCACGTGCCGAGGGTGACCTGGCCATCCCGCGGCCCCGCAACTTGAGCAGGGACCGACCGTCCTGGCATGCCTATAGGTCTACCACGAGACTTTCTTGGAACCCAAGAGTGTTCTAAGAACAGAAACAGTGTTCTCAGGACATCGACCCGATGTGCTAAAAGAGGCCAGTCCCAGCCAGACATGTCCTGAGACCAGCTCGTGGAAAACACACAGAGAGAGGCTCTTGGAGCACTGTTTGGCAGGCACGCCAGGACGCTTCGCCACTGGTTGATCCTCACGTGCTGAGGGTGACCTGGCCCTGGCCTCCCGCAAGCACAAAGTACAAAATCCATCGGAGTTCGTTCTCCGCCCGAAGCACTGGACTGTCAGTCCATCGGAACTCTTGGAGGGGTTGCCCGGCGCTGACGCCGGGCACCAGGCTCTGCCAGTGCATGTCCCGGCGCGGCTGCGGGGTGCCGGTGCGGAAGCTGGTACACCAGAGGCGGACGCACGCCTGGTTGAGCTGGTCAGCCAGTGTCTCTGGACGCACTACGGTGAGTTCGACCCGTCTTGGATTTCGCATAAGTGGACGGCTTTTTCCCTCTGCGTTTCCCCTCCCCGTGCGCTCGCGATTCGCTTCCGGCGCGCCCCGCCGACAGCCGACCGCCTGCCGGACCCCGCTCGGCACGACGCGAGGACGTAGAGGGTTGGGTGCGAATTCGTGGGGGAGCAATACACGCGGGGGGGGGGAGAGAGAACGGTGCCCCTTTCGGGCCCTGAAGGCCCCCCCTGGGGCCCTCGAGGGCCCCTCTTCGGCAGCCTCGCTGCCCCCCCATTTCTCGCGGCCCCCCCGTTCCTCGCCAGCGCTCGGACGTCCATTCCCTGTGCATTTCTCGATTTCGTGCGTGCAATTCGGTTGCCATCTACTCCCGGGATTCTCCTCGATGGTCCTCGCCGAGGAACAATGCACACGTCCGAGCGGCACCAACGTTCATGCGCGCCCAGACTGGCTACATACCAAACCACCCCAACCCAACCCGAAGACCCGAATTTGACCCGAATTTCGGGTTGGGGGGGGGTACGGGTTCCACGTGTTTTCACCATGTTCCCCAACCCCCCCCCCACTGGAAATGGAGGGCAAACTGAAGCCTTCGGGTTGGGTTGGGGTGATTTGGTGGGTGGTGACAGACAGGGGAGCCTCGTTCCCTGCCGGCCAAGCGGTTCGGGGATCTTCTGACCCGGGTCAATCCAGACCCGCGTCAGCCAGGCCTTGCAAAATCCTGCCAAATCCTGCACCCGTACCCGGGTCAGTGAGAAGGATCCTGCAGGATCCTGCACCCAAACCCGGGTCAGTGCGACCCTGGCCCTGCAGGATCCTGCAAGGTCGGGCGCTCTGGCTGACCCCCGTTTGCACTGACACCCTTCTCGGGGCTCCCGAGCGGTCCTTCAGCGTCACCGCCCGGCTGTGCTGTGCGAGCATGAACGGCGAGCGCCCGCCCGACACCACCAGCAGCGCGGCGGTCAGGCGCGGCACGCCGAGCAGCGAGCCTGCCGACGGGGGGGCGGGGGCCGCCGCAGCGGGCCTGCCGATGACCCTGCGCGCGCGCGAGCCGAGAGGGCGCAAAGAACCCCACACGCGCACGCGGGCAACGGACTGCACGTCGGTCGGAAAGGGCAAGTGGAAGCACGACGTATCGGGCCGGGCGAACGGGGGGGATAGCAAAGGGGGGGGGGTGAGAATCAGCTCGCGTAGCTGATCGCCTCCTGGCGCCCGGAAGCGCCCATGTATCGAGGAATGGGCCCGGCGGCGGGGCCGAAACCAGCTGCATGCAGCAGATTTTGCACCCCCCCTTCCCCAATCCCCCCCTTTCGTCCGGCCCGATCAGTGGAAGCACGAAGTAGGAAGGCGGATCGAGCAGATTCTGTCCCTGCCCCCCCCCCAGAGAAGAACAGAAAAACGCACGGCACAAGTATGCCGACTCCTGAGAAAGGAGGGCGCTCGAAGCAGATTGGGATCTGGAGATCCGGAGATGCCCACGTTCAACGACCGGCGTGTACCCATAAGCCCTACGTTTAAGTCAGGCCTGTCCCCCTACAGAGCAATTTTCGACGAAAAATCAAATATACCCTCAAAATACCCCACAAAGGTCAAAAGAAAAACAAAACAATAGTTCCCCGACTATCTTTGGAATCTTTCTGGACTGTTCCTGGGGTATGTCAAATTCTTCGTCGAGAATCCCCCTGTAGGGGGACAGGCCCAATTTAGATCTGCGTAAGATCGGCGAGCTGCGTGTCCGCTCCGCCTCTGCGCCGGCAGGGCGCGCACGCCAGGCGGGATGCCTGCTCCGTGGCGCGAGAGGCTCACGGCAGGGGGCGCGCGCCGTGCCGCGCGTGTCAGGGGGAGGAGGAGGAGGAGAAGGAGGAGGAGGAGGAGGAGGAGGAGGAGGAGGAGGAGGAGGAGGAGGAGAGGAGGAGAGCGAGGAGGAAGGGAGGAAAGGAGGAAGAGGGAGGAGGGAGGAGGAAAAGGAGGAGGGAGGAAAGAGGAGGGAGGGACGGAGGAGGGAGGAGGGATGAGGAGGAGGGAGGACGAGGAGAGGGAGGGAGGAGGGAGGAGGTGGGAGGGAGGAGGGAGGACGAGGAGGAGGAGGAGGAGGAGGAGGAGAGGGAGGAGAAGGGGGGAGGGAGGAGGAGGGAGGAAAGGGGGACGAAGGAGGGAGGAGGGAGTGTGGAGGGGCACAGATCTCTCTCTCAACGCCTCGCGTCGTTCAAAGGTTCAAGGCGGACGTCTGCCCTGCGATCCTCGGACCCGGGGGGCCCTCGCCGGGCCCCCGGGGCCGCCGGGCTGCCAGAACGGTCCAGGGGGGGCCGGGTCGAGGCCTCCGCGCCGTCGCTCGGACTGGGTAGTCGAAGCCAATCTGGCGCCAATCTGGCAGGCCCAATCTGGCAAACGGGGGCAATCTGACGAGGGAGCCAACGCGAATCCAGTCTGGCGAATAACCCCAATCCTCCAGTTTGGCCAGGCCAGATTGGCCCTTGGGGCCCAATCCAATCTGACAGTCTGGCCTTCGACTACCCAGTCGGACGTGCCTTCCCTGCGCAGCCGTCGCCGTCGTGCGCCCTGCATGTCTCGCAGGATGGCCCAAGATGCTCCCCGATGGGCCTCGCCGAGGGACGGGCCACGCAAGTCCGAGCGGTGCCAAGGCCTCGGAGGGGCCCACGTCGTCCAAAAGAGCATGGCGCCGAGGGCCTGGGCCTCTGGGCCACCCACCTTCCGCGCACCACCAGCGCAACGTTACCCCCAGGAAGACCCCCACAAGGCCCCGCAGGGATTTTTTGTGGAGGGCCCAGGGGTACACAAACAAATCAACGCAATTCACAATCAACAAACAAATCAACAAATCAACGCAAATCACAAACAATCAAACAATCAACGCATCCCTACATTTCTTGATATTTTCTGGAGTATCGTCTTCCCACGCACCTCCCGCAGTTTTCGATTTTTTCTCGGGCATTGTGTTTCTTCCCCCTCCTGACTTGTGGCACGGTGCGTCTGCGCACGGCGCCGCAGACGCTTCTGCGACAGCGCACCCCCCCCCCCCCCCTCCTTGAAGAGAGGAGCATCCAAGGCTCCCACGGGGTCGGCGGTGCGGCGTGAGCTCGATGATGGTTCGAAGAGGCCCCCAAGACGGTCCAAGAGGCCCTCGAGACGCCCCAAGAGGACACCAAGAGAGACCCAAGGTGGCGCAAGAGCGGCCCATGACGGCCCAAGACGCCCCAAAAAGGCCCCCAAGAGGCTCCTAGGAGTCCGCAGTACGACTGGACGTTACGTAATCCTGACGTGCACCCCGTGAAGCGAGAGGCATCCTCTAGGACACCTGACTTCGCGTATCGCTAGAGGGCCAAGCCTCGACATGACCACAAGCGTTCGCGCCGAGTTCTTGGGGTTAAGCGCCGCTCCAAAACATCCGCGCGAATCTCAAACCGCTTGTCTGTCCTGTCTATGCAGTTGTTTATTTATTTCTTCAGTCTTTCGCTAAGCGTAAACACAAAAAGAGTTGACCGATTGCACCTGCTACGATTTAAATACAGGGCCGTGCGGTCAACGGAATGGAGGTCACCAGCGAAGATAATAATGCTGCTACAACTTGTGATTCCGAATGACCTTTCTTGACGCCGGTTGGCTTCAGGAGGTGTCGAATGCCTCAGCTGACGATCCCCACACACAGGAGTTCAGGGGATCATACGTATGTAAGCCCTGCCAAGAGTCAGCAAACTCTCGTTGCCCAGACACGTGCTGAGAGTGCTCGGTCGAACCAGATCCCGAACCAGCTCCTCCTCCTCCTCCTCCTCCTCCTCCTCCTCCTCATCCTCATCATCATCATCATCATCATCATCATCATCATCATCATCATCATCATCATCATCATCATCCTCATCCTGTTGCCCCTCCCCTGGGAGCAGAGAATGGGGAGGGAGAGAGAGAGAGAGAGAGAGGGGGAGCGAGAGAGCGAGAGAGGGGGGGAGAGAGGGAGAGGGAGAGAGAGCGAGAGCGAGAGAGAGAGAGAGGGCGTGGCAGCACCGCGGCCTACGATGGCCGACCTGCCGAGAAGAGGGTCCAGGGGCAGCCGCGACAAGACCTCGCCCACCGGGAGGAGCATCGGGGCTTCCACGCCCTCGACAGCCTTGACAGGGAGGAGGAGGAGGAGGAGGAGGACGACGACGACGTCGAGGGAGAGAGGGAGGATGGGAAGAGGAGGGAGGATTGGGGAGGCACGAGGCTGGACGGAAGAGAGGAACGAGGGGAGGAGAAAGGAGAGGGAGGGACGAAGGGAGACGGGGCAGGAGTTCTTCTCTTAGGAGAGGCAAGATGGAGCAGGGAGGACGAGGAGAGGAAGGGTGTGCTTCGATTATTACCGAGGAGCTTCAGAGGGTTCTGGCAGGATCCAGGGCGTTCTGCAGGGAGGATCGAGTGGCGTTTCTGTTTCACACTGACCACATGAACGAGGTCGATGCCCTCGCCCACCCGGCTGGGAGGATAGAGTACCCATCGGTCGGAAGAAGTAGGTAGGAACATCAAATAGGAAGGCGTTGGAAATAGATTGGGTTTCCGCCCCGCCTCCTGAAGAGGAGGGAAGAGGGAAAACCCCTCGACTCTTGAAGTAGGAAGGCGCTGAAAGTAGATTGGGATCGGGGAATCCAAAAATACCTACTTTCAACGACCGATGGGTAGGGGAAGGGTCCAGCTGGGTTTGGCCCCAAAGGCAGTCAAGTGGGTAGTCTCGAGGCCTTCGTGGCAGGACTCGCCTTCAACTTCCCGACCCTGCAGAGGCTCGCCGGATCGCTCGTCGTCCCAAGCCCTGCACGCGTGGGCGATCGTCGGCCGTCAGGCCGAACGCTCTCTAGGATACACGAGGACATCCCAAAAGCACGGAGAACACTGGGGAACCCTCCCCGAACCGACCTCGCTCTCATGCCTCGGTCCAACTGTAATGAACTGGCACGACGGGAAGGGGAAGGGGGCATGAGGAAATAAAACAAGTAAGTGAAAGAGGAGAGAGGAGGAGCAGAAGGAGGAGAGGAATACAATTATACGAAGCCGCATCGCAGGAACACAAACCTTGGAGGTCCGCACGGATGTCCTCGGTCGGCGTTGGACCTTCTCGGCAGCGCCTGCGGCGGGCCCCGTGGCGGGCTCCGCGTGCCATGGAGGGGGCCCGACGCCGATCCAAGAAATCGGCGCGGGACCTCCGAGAGTTGGTGCTTCTGCAGTGGTTTCTCTTCTCCCTTCGGGTGCGAGGGAGGCGGTGCACACAAAAGGAGGGGTGGCGCGGGGGGGAGGGAGGCCGTGGGAGCCCGTGATGGGGCCCAGGAGGGGGGGGGGGGCCGTGATCGCCGTGAGCTGGTCCATGGCGTCCTCCGGGCCGGGAGGGAGCGGGGCCGGAGAGGGCCGCCTGCCCCCCCCCCCCCAAGCTCTCGTCCTATCCCGCCTCCTTCACCCCCTCCATCCCTCTGCCTTACAAGTTTAGAGGGGCCCTGGGGCACACAAGTGAATAGACACAATCCCCAGGATTCCCCACACTCTCCCATTTTTCCTGGGTTTCGTTTTCCCCCCCACTTCCCACATCATTCCATAATGTCCTGCGAGTCGACGATTCCTTGTGTCTGTGCGTTTTGTTCCCCCCCTGACGAGTGAGTACAAAATAAGTGCTGCCTACCGCACCCCAGACGTGTCGGTAGGGCCGGCCGCGCGTGTCGCCTGAGACTTACCCATCACTGATTTGTCCCTGAAGCTTGGAAGTTGCAATTCCCCATCGTTGATATTCCCCCTCACTGATATTCCCCATCATTGATATGTCCCAGGTGGTGGGCAAGTCGATCTCAAGATGTGGCGCTCGCCTCGGCGCCGCGAACATGCGTCTGAAGACGTTGCAGCAATGTCACGGGCAGAGGGTCGGCATTGCCTTGTAGTGTGGCCCTCGCCTTAGCTCAGCGCACATTCAGTTTAGAGTCAGCAACGGCTTCAAAGATGGAGTGCGGGCCGTTTTCGCAATGTGACTCTCGCTCGGCGCCGCACACATTCGTCTGCAGGACGCGGCAGCTTCAAGGATGGAGGGCGGCTCGTTCTCGAAATGTGGCTCTCGCCTCAGCGCAGCGCACTTTCGTTTCGACAAAGCACACCAGTTTCACGGATTCGAGCAGTTGAAGTCCCAGGAATGGCGTTCTGGCAAGGTTTCGGACCGTCAAGACGCAACAGCCAGGTTGGTTCGCGGCGTCGAAGTCCCAACAAGAACGCTTTGGAACGACAGGCAATTCTCAGACGGTTGTCTTCTAGTGGGCCACTTCCCGCTAGGAAAATACACGAATTCAGGCACCTATGAAGAGGGAACTCGGAGGGTGGGTTTAGTGCAACACCGCTGATGCGTCTTGGGTCTACACTCCAGCTCCTCCTCCTCCTCCTCCTCCTCCTCCTCCTCCTCCTCCTCCTCCTCCTCCTCCTCCTCCTCCTCCGCACTCCTCCTCTTCCTCCTCATCCTCCTCCTCCTCCTCGCTCCTCCTGCCTCCCCCCCCCTCCACCCTCCTCCCCTCTCCTCCTCCTCCTCCTCCTCCTCCCCCCCTCCCTGCTCTCCTCTTCCCCCGGCCGTCCTCACTCCCCCGTTCCTCCTACCTGCCTCCTCCTTTCCTCCTCCTCCTCCTCCTCCCTCCTCCTCCTCCTCCGCCTCCTCCCCCTCCTCCTCCTCCTCCTCCCCCTCCCCTCTCCCTCCCCTCCTCCTCCTCCTCCTCCTCCTTCCTCCTCTTCCGCCTCCTCCGCCTCCCTCCTCTCCTCCTCCTCCTCCTCCTCTTGCCTCCTCCTCCTCCTCCTTCCTCCTCCTCCTCCTCCTCTCCTCTCCTCCGTCTCCTCCCTCCCCAGTCCTCCTATTTCTAATCCCTCCTCCTACCCACCTCGCGGGTCGCGGCCGCGTGCTCCGAGCCCCCGCGCCCCCGAGAGGGGGGGGTCCGCAACGGAGTCCTTGCTGGCGGGGTTCCAGAGCCCTCGGCGGGGGGGGGGGGGGGCGGAGGGGGGCGCCCCCTGTGGAGGGCGGCGCCCGTGCCCTCCGATAGGGGGCCACATGCGAACCCTGCCCCTACCCCCCACGATTTCTGAGGGGGGGTGGGGTTCACTTCGCGCGGGAGCTCCCGAACAAAGTGAACCCCATCGTCCCCCTGAGATATCGTGGGGGGTATGGGGCAGGGTTCGCATGTGGCCCCCTATCGGAACCCAGGCGACGGGGGCGCGCGGCGAGACAGGGCGTCCAGGAAGCCCAGAAGGCCGAGAGGGCCCTCTGCAAGGGGCGTCCACGGGGTCCCCAGGACCAGTGATCCAAGGTATCCGCTTGGGGGGGGCGCCCCTCCCCTGGCCTGTACACAAATGAGTGGGAAGCTGGTTTGCCCCCCCCCCCCCCCTGCGTCTTCAAGGAAAACATTAGCAATGTGGTAGCACCACAACGCGTACGACAACAGCACCGACGCCTAACCCGCATACTCGTGACCTGTACTCTTTGCCGGTCTCCCTCTGTAAATATCCCTCTCTGTCGTTCTCTCGTTTTCTCTCGGTCTCTCTCTCTCTCTCTCTCTCTTGTTCTCTATCCCTCTCTCTCTCTATCGCTTTTGCTGTCTCTCTCTCTCTCTCTCTCTTCCTCTCTCTATCTCTCTGTCTCTTGTTTCTCTCTCTCTCTCTCCCTCTCCTACGTGTAGATACAAGTGTGTACCATTCCTCCTCCTCCCTCATCCATCCTCCTCCTCCTTCTTCTTGTCCTCCTTGTCCTCCTCCTCCTCCTCCTCCTCCTCCTCCTCCTCCTCCTCCTCCTCCTCCTCCTCCTCATGTCCACACTCTGCTCCTACACCCCCCACGAGAAGAGGAGGCCAGTGAGGAGAAGGACGAGGATGGAGACCAGGAGGAGGGCGAGGACAGTTGAGGAGCATGAGTGGGAGTGATAAGAGGGGAACAAGGCCGAGAAGCAGCAGGATAAAAATGATAATGAGCAGCGCCACGTAATCCTCCTATTCCCCCCCTCCTCCCCCTCCTCTTCCTCCTCCTCCTTCTCCTCCTCCTCATCATCATCAGCATCATCATCATCACCATCATCATCCACTTCCCCCTGCGCTCATAACTCCTCCTCATCATCATCGAACTCCTCGCCATCATCCTATTGCGGTGTGTCCTCTCTCTAATATGTGGGGAATCGGATGTAAGGAGGAATGATATGAGCACGCGGAGTAGCAGGACGACGACGATGATGAGCAGACTGTGGAATCATCCCCCCCGTCCTGTGTTCCCGTCAATGCTGCGCGTCCTCATCCTCGCCCTCCTTCTATCACCCGTGCCCTTTTTCATCCCCCGAACCGTACCCTATGGGAGACGGAGGGGGAGAAGGAGAATGAGGAGGAGGAGGAGGAGTAACCCTCAGAATATCATCCTCCCCTTGTTCATGGTCACAATTATGACCCTCCACTGCATCATTGTGCCACCACTCGTCCTTATCCTCGGTATCCTCCTTTTCCTCCTCCTCTTCCTCATCATCCTCATCACCAGCAGCAGCAATATCTTCATCACCACCGTCAGCATCATCACCATCATCATCAGCAGCAACATCATGTTTGTTATCACCATCACCTTCACCGGCAATAACAGCAGCACCAGCATCATCAACATCAGCAGCATGACCAGAATCGTCTGTGTCATCCGTTTCATCACCATCAAAACCAGAATCGTCCTCATCATCACAAACATCGTCACCGTCTGCATCATCACCATCAGCAACAACATCATCACCAGCACCTTCACCATCATCAATATCAGCATCGGCATGTTCAGCATCAGCATCGTCATCATAACCATCAGCCACGTCATCAAGCATCAACCGCATCATCAGCAGCATCACCATCATCGACACAGGCCGCACCATCATCATCGGCATGTTCATAACCATCATCCGCATCATCATGAACATGACCAACGCCAGCAACAGCACCATCGTCAGCACCAGCAGCATCAGGACAACCATCGTCATTGTCATCACCATCATCACCCCCAATATCATCATCAACACTGTCATAATACTCATATCAACAGCATCGCATCATTTTGGTTGGTCAGCATCGTCAAATATCACCAACATCACCGTCGTCATCAGCCGCAGCATCATCAGCACCACCATCACCAGCATGATGATCATCAGCGTCCACAGCGTCAACATCAGAATCAGCATCATCAACCGCATCATCATCAGCATCACCCCTATCATCAGCAGCATCATCATCAGCCGCATCATCATCAACATCATCATAATCCCCCTCCTCCGCCCCTTTTCCCACAGAGACATGATGATAAACATGACTGGCAGAACGATGATGAACGGAAGGAGGAGGAGGAGGAGGAGGAGGAGGAGGAGGAGGAGGAGGAGGAGGGCGATGAGGAGGCGGAGGACGTGGGCGTAGAGGGAGGGAGAGGAGAAATGGTTCCTCAACCTCCTCCTCCTCCACGTCCTATTCCACTTCATTCGTACACCATTCCTTCGCACATAAATCGCTCGAATATCACCACACGCGTTCCTCCTCCTCCTCCGCCCCCTCTTCCTTCTCCTCCCACCGGAGAGGGGAGGGTGAACATGTATACCACGGTAAAAGACAGGGTGTGGGGGAGGCGGAGAATGAGACATCAGGAGGAAGAGAAGGCGGACGAATGGGTCATCAACCTCATTTTCCTCCTGCTCCTCCTCCTGCTCCTCCTCCTCCTCCACCACCTCCTCCTCCTCTTCCGCCTGCCCCGGAGGGGCACCCCCATACGCGGGGTGTCGGGCCGAAGTGCCCCTTGGTGTAGGCGGGGAGCACCGGGCCTTCGGGGTCCAAGCCCCCGCACCCAGGTTTTCCTTCCCGCGGGGCTGGCAGGTCTCGTGGCCTCCCCCAGGGCGGTGCGGGAGTTCACTCCCCGCTCTCGCCGCCTTGGGGCGGGACTGGCGGTCCTGTTTCCCCATCGTGTCGTGTCGTTGTCGTTGTCGTTGTCGTCGTCGTCGTCGTGGGTCCCGGAGTCCTCCGGCTGTTTGCCCTTGTCCTTCGGGCGTGCGGGGGGCCCTGCCCGTTCGGCGCCCCCTTCGTGGGGGCGGTCCCGTTCGGTTGGCGTCTCCCGCCTGCCCGTGGGGCGAAGCTTTTTCCCCGTCCCGCACGGGCGGGCTCGCCCGTCGCCCGCGTGGGCGGGGCGCCGCGGCCGCGCCGCGCGGCCGCGCGCGACGGCTCCGCGCGGCCGATGCGCGGGTGGGCAGGATGTGCGATGAAAAAATCATCCTATTCCGCCTCCTCGTATCCCTCATCTGCCTCCTCATAACACTCCCCGTCAAGCTCGTCCTCCTCCCCTGAGAGAGATACTGAGAGGACGAGGATGATGTACACAGGGATACAGGGCAGGAGAAAGGGTAAGTGGAGCAAGAGGACGATGAGGATGAGTGGTCCCTCAGCCTCCTCCTCGGCTTGCTAATTCTCCTCCGCTGCCAATCGCATCACTCCTCCTCATTCACCTCCTCCTCCTCAGTTTATCAATCTTCCTCCTCGCCCTCCTCCTCCTTCCAGGGTGGTAGAGGATAGTCACCAAGGCGGAGAAAGGGGAGTGGTAAAAGGAGGGTGAGGAAGATGAAGATGAGAAGGAGTGATATGAATCGTCCTCCTGAACCTCCGCCTCATCCTCCTCATCCTCCTCTTCCTGCGCCTCCTCTTTCTCCTCCTAATCCTCCTCATCCTGCCGCTGCTGCTCCTCATCCTCGGTATTCTCCCCCTCCTCCTCCTCTTCCGTCCTTCTCTTCCTCCTCCTCCTCCTGATCCTCCTCCTCCTCATCCTCCCCCTTTCTCCTCCTCCTCCTCCTCCTCCTCCTCCTCCTCCTCCTCCTCCTCTTCCTCCTGCTCGTCTTCCTCTTCCTCCTCCTCCTCCTTCTCCTCCTCCCCCCCTCCTGTGAATCCTTATCCCCTCACGGAACATAATCAAGCATCACCCTGGGGAAACGCAGACAGACAAAGCAAAATCCTGAGGTGAGTCCATCGGGATTGCTTGTGATTGCTGTGGTTGTTTGTTGTTTTTGTTCACATGGCGTTTAAAGTGTGAGCAGGAGGAGGAGGAGAAGGAAGAGGAGGAGGATGGGGAAGCGGAGGGGGAGAGAGAGAGAGAGAGACAGAGAGAGCGAGGGAGGGGGACGGAGTAGAGGGAGGGAACGGATAATCGAAACGGAGGTGGAAGACGCCATGCCGTTTTCCTGAAAACGCAGGGGAGCTCAAACGAGCCTGAAACCCAAATATGGCACTGGTCAACAACAAGCACAAACACCCTGTCGAAGAGCCCAAACATGTCCATGCGTGGGTACCGCAAGGCAGGTGGGACGAGGGAAGGGAAGCTCCCTATAGGACACGAATCAAGCGAGAGGTGTGCCGAAATGGAGGCGGGTACCGCATGCGAACATTCCCTGGGGCCGTTGGTGGAGCGCCATGTGGGTCCGCGAAACCAGTGAGGGGTGCGCCGTCGGGGCGGGTACCCCAGCGAACCCTGCCACTGGGGCCTTCGGTGGGGCTCCCAACGGTGTCACGAAACGTCTGAGGGGTGTGCCGAAATGAAGGCGGGTATCGCATGCAAGAAGCGCGTGAGGGGTGCGCCAGATTGGAGGCGGGTAACGCATGCGAACCCTGTCTCGAGGGCCTTCGGCTGAGCTTCCAAATGGGGCCACGAACCGTGAGAAAGGTCTGCCGAACTGGAAACGGGTACTGCATGCGATCCCTGCCACTGGGGCCGTCGGTGGAGCTCCCTATAGGGCCACGAACCGTGTGAGGGGTGTGCCGAAATGGAGGCGGTGGCAGCATGCGAGCCCTGCCATTGGGGCATTCAGTGGAGCTCTCTATGGGGCCTGGACACAAGTGAGAGGTGTGCCGAAATGGAGGCGGGTGCCGCATGCGAACCCTGCCACTAGGGCCTTCGGCAGAGCTCCCAGATGGGCCCACGAATCGTGAGAGGAGTGTGCCGAGATGGAGGCGCATGCCGCATGCGAGTCATGCCGATGGGGCCCTCGGTGGAGCTGTGAGGGGTGCCAACACGGGCGTGGCGACCGAGGGCCGATGGTAGTGGCGATGGTGGTGACGTTGCTGATGACGAGGGTGAGGCTGGTAGTGATGACGGCGATGCCGATGTCGCTGCTGACGATGGTGACGATAATGATGATACTGATGCTGCTGCTGATGCTGATGATGATGATGGTGGTGCTGATGATGATGATGACGATGATGATGATGGTGGTGGTGATGGTGGTGGTGATGATGATGCTGATGATGGTGGTGATGATGCTGATGATGATGCTGCTGCTGCTGATGATGATGATGATTATGATGATGATGATGATGATGATGATGATGATGATGATGATGATGATGATACTGCTGGTGATGGTGATGCTGATGAGAATTGTGATGCTCATGGTGATGCTGATGATGATGTTGCTGATGATGATGGTAATGATGATGATCATGTTGCTGAGGATGATGACGACGCAGATGACGATGACGATGCTGCTGCTGCTGATGATGATGGTGATGATGGTGGAGATGATGGTGATGATCATAGTGCTGTTGTGTTTGCTGTTGCTGTTGCTGGTGCTGTCGCTGTTGCTGTTGTTGATGTTGTTGTTGATGATGATGGTGATGGTGGAGATGATGTGCGGAAGGCAGAAGCGGGTGGAGGGAGGAGGGAGAGGAGGAGGAGGAGGAAGGGGGGGCGAGCGAGCGTGGGGCGCTGCGGGTTCAGAACCAGGACCCCGCACCACGGGACGGTCAGGGATACTTAAAGAGAGGCAGCGCCTCGGCCAGGAAGCGCTGCGGGTCGCGGCCCAGCGCCACCGCCTGCAGGCAGCTCTGCGCCAGGTCGCAGCGCTGGATCTCCGGCACCGGCCGCAGCGGCACCGCCCTGAACTGCTCCCGCGTGTAGAGCCGCAGCACTTTCCCCGCCTCGCCGGGGAGGAGGCCGGCCTCCTCCTCCTCCTCCTCCTCCTCCTCCTCCTCCTCCTCCTCCTCCTCCTCCTCCTCCTCCCCCTCCTCCTCCTCCTGCTCCTCCTCCTCCTCCTCCCCCTCCTCCTCCTGCGTGGCAGCCACGCGCGCACCTCCTCGCCTCCTCGCGCGCACGACGCCTGCACGCGTGGGGGGGCCCGCGCGCGCTCCACGCTGTCGCTCCTGCCCCCCGCCGCGGCACGAGAGCGCCCCGCACCCCCAGCCTGGCCCTCCTGTGGATGCCTGGAGGTGGGCACCAACACCAACACGGGGGGGCCTGCCTCCACAGGGAGAAGAGGAGTCTCGAGTTCGGTGCTGGTGGTAATATGTCGGCCACCTCGGAAGCCAGAATGTATGACCACCATCACCGAGATCGGGATCTTCTTCCCTCGGTGGCGGCACACCGCCGAAACTGGCATTGGTGTCAACCCCTGGGCCTGCGACTCCTGTGATGAATTTCATGCTTTCGTATCTTGATGTCAGATATCGTTGGATCTCTGGGCTGGGGGGGGGGCCGCGCCCGCGCCCCCTCACGCAAACTGAGCAGGCACCAGCGCCCCTGGGGCCCCACGCTCGCGCTCGAGCTGCGGGCGGCCGTCCCCGAGCCTCCGGTGGCAGCTCGCGGGAGTCCTCCATACCACCTTGTCGGCTCTTGCGAGTCGACGCGAAATCGACGCTACCCGACGCTAACTCGACGCGCTCGACGCGAAGCGACGCTAAATCGGCGCCATCTCATCGACTCCCAAACGCCAATCGACGCCAATCGACGCTCAAGCTGGAATTAAGAATTAAGGGGGTATACCTTGATGGCGCCCACCTTCCATTCAGGGAGCGAGCCGTTGAAGTGAGTGTCCAGCGCGATTTGAAGTGGATGAGGTTGGATGGCCATGAGGGTGCTGGGGCATTGGCGCGGGGGCGTGCGGAAGTTGGGCGGCAACTGGGGCACTTGGGACGCACATGGGGGAAGTTCGCGCGAGGCTTGGACCGCGGCTAAGGGCAGTGTTGACACGGTGTACCGCACACCAGAGGAGGAGGAGGAGGAGGAGGAGGAGGAGGAGGAAAAGGAGGAGGAGGAGGAGGAGGAGGAGGAGGAGGAGGAAGAGAGGAGAGGAGGAGGAGGAGGAGAGGGAGGAGAGGAGGAGGGAGGAGGAGGAGGAGGAGGAGGAGGAGCAGGAGGAGGAAGAGGAGGAGGAGAAGGAAGAGGAGGAGGAGGAGAAGGAGGAGGAGGAGGAGGAGGGAGGGAGGAGGAGGGAGGAGGAATTGCTACCGAAGTACAGCGCTTGGGGCCCCACGCCCGCGCTCGAGCTGCCGCCGGCCCTCCCCGGGCCCCGAGGCCTCCGGCGGGGGCCTCCCGGCCCCAGGCATCCCCCGCCGCGGCGGCGGGGCCTCGCGCTACCGCCCTCCGAAGCGGCAGCGCGCCGCGCCGCGGACCACGTCGAGTCCGCGTCGAGGCCGCGTGGCCGTCCGCGTCGCTGTCCGCGTCGAAGCCGCGTCGAAGCCGCGTCGAAGCCGCGTCGAAGCCACGTCGAATCCGCGTCGAGCCCGCATCGCACCCGCGTCGGGCACACGAAAGAGGACAGACAGGGCCCCCCGAAGATGCAACGTGCAGTGGCGGCCAGTCCACAAGAGACCTTCCACGGGAACCCAACCCTGAGGCACCAGGACGTCCATGGATGTTTGGTGAGGGCACGCCACGCTTTCCATGGCAGAAACATCGAAACCCGAGAAACCCAGGGCACCCCGGAGGCAAGCAGGGTGCCCGAAAACGGAGAACAAGTTGTCTTCATTGTCTCAATGCGTCGGATCTCTGGGCTGGGCGCAGCCCGAAACAAAACCAAATCCGCGCTTGCGCCCCCTCACGAAAAAGAACAAGTACAGCGCTTGGGTCAAGTCGGGGAATATTTAAAATAGTAGAAAATAGTCTGGGGACTAGTTTATGAATATGTTTTACCATTTGGGAATATTGTTCTAGCATTTGTTAGCTTTCGTCGAAAACCCCCCTGTAGGGGGACACGCCCGACTTCACGCTTGGGGCCCCACGCTCGCGCCAGGCCAGGGCTCCCGCCCCTCCGGGCCGGCAGGGACGATCGGGCGCACGCCGGCATGGCTCCCGGACGCGCCCGGAGCAGTGGGAAGCCGGCCCCCCGGCCCCCACAGCAGTGACTTCTGCATGCCCACGTTCTGCACTTGCTGCGAACGTGCGCAAGCGCAAGCGCCCCGTAAGCGGTGCCATGGCCAGCTGCCGCAGGGGGCCCCCGCGCGCGCGGTCCAGTTGGTCTAAAGATCCTCATGTGGGGGGGGCGGGGGGCGGACTTCGCGCGTTCACACCCTCGCGCCATGGCAAAGTCACGACGAAGGCCTTGGATAAGCTTCGGCCCCCGGGGGCCCTCGCCTGGCCTCGGACGCGTCCACGAGCGACTCTCCACAAGAAACCCAACCCTGAGACCCCAAGACTTCCATGGTTTTTGTGTGGGAATGTCGCGCTCTCCACAGCAGAACCATCGAAACCCAAGAAACCTAGGGCACCCTGGAGGCAAGTAGGGTGTTTCTTGGCATTGCATTGGTCTCCACTGCACTCTTTCCTCCCGAAACGTGGATTGGGGACCCGTGGATCTCCCGCGCGAGCGCCAGATCCACGGATCGGAGAACGTAGCCTCTGAGGGTCCTCCAAGAGGCCCCGAGAGGCCTCCAATACGCCCCCAGGAAGCCCCCCAGAGGCCCCCCCCCAAGAGTTCTCCAACAGCCCACCGAGAGGCGACCCAAGAGACCCTCAGATTCATCCAGGAGACTCCAGACCCAAGATGTGCGGGCCCCAAGATTGTACACCTCGCATCGCATTCGGCCACCTGGGGGCCCCACTGTGGTGGGCTTGCTCTCCACCGCCAGCACCAGAAGTAGGAGGGGGAGGGGGTCCTCCTCCTCCTCCTCCTCCTCCTCCTCCTCCTCCTCCTCCTCCTCCTCCTCCTCCTCCTCTTCGTCCTCCTCCTCATCCTTCACCTCCTTCCCCCCTCCAACTTATGGTGGTAGAGGTGGTGGAAAACAGGCCCATCACACTGTGCCCGCACCAAGGGTCACTCGGGCGAAAGGTCACTCGCACGTGTAGCTGAGACCCCTCCTCCTGTGGGGCCTGACCACAAGAAGCCTTCCACAAGAAACCGATCCCGGAGACCCCGGGACGTCCATGGATGTTTGGCGTGGGAACGCCACGCTCTCCATGGCAAAACCGTCGAGACCCAAGAAACCGAGACCACCCTGGAAGCAAGCAGGGTGTTTCTTGGCATGGGTTTCCATTGTGCGACCACGCACGCGCCATTTGATTTTGCTGTTGACCCTTGCACGTAATCCTATGTCTGCTGTGCTCTTGTGCGCTGCACGCAATCCTACAGCCACGAGCGAGAAATGGCGCCACGAGCCAGGTCCAGCGCAAGCTGCACTGCAGAGCCAGTGCCATGGGCTGTGGGGTACAGTAGGAGCTCGACCACAGGAAACCTCCCACATGAAACCCAACCCTGAGACCACAGGACATCCATTGATGTTTGGTGTGGGAACGTCACGCGTTCCATACCAAGACCATCGAGACCCAAGAAGCCCAGGGCGGCATCCTGAAGTCAAGCAAGGTATCTCTTGGCATGGGTTTCCACTGTAAGCCGCAACTCTTCCAAGCTTCCATGTCCTAGGTCTCGAACCGCCCTGTTGGAGGACGGATGAGGCAATATCTTCATCGAACTCAAAGTCTCCGCGTCCAAGAGATCGAACCGCTTCACACACCCTTTGCGATTTGGGGCAAAATGGGGGAAGCGCTTCGAAGCTTGGGAGGCGGGCTCGCCCCTGCATGGCAGGCCTGCTCGGGCAGCTTGCGCTGCCGAGCTTTCAGAGGAAGCACCAGCTGCACAAAAGAACGTTCGGAGCTCCGCGCTCCGAAAGAAAGTTCTCATGTTGCCTGCTCTTCGTCGAGGCTTGTTTTAAGTGGGGCATGTCCCCCTACAGGCGAAGTTTAGACGGGGAAAATACTGAAAAAATATACCGGGGCGGCCAGAAATAGTCAGAAAAAACCTCACCCGACTATCGTTTGACTGTTTCTGGATATTCCTCCTGTAGAGGGACAGGCCCGACTCAAGACCTGCGGCGCACGTCGAGGGGGACCAGCAAAACCCGACGGGCGACACGACGTTGCCGCCCGGCCCTCTGGCTCGGGCAGTCTGCGCTGCCAGGCCGCGCGGCCTCAGGAGGAGGGGAAGAAGAGGACGGGAACAGGCGTGCTACAGAAGCCGACGTCGCGCAGACAATCACATAACGGGCGATAAAAAGTTGCCGCCAGCCCTCACGGGTTCTCTATGTGCGCTGCAGCTGCTGGACCACTAAGAGGTGTTCACCGAAGGAAGCACAAAAACCAGACCGTCTACCACCCACAAGTATCAACCACATGCTGCCGCTTGACTTCACAGTTCCTTCTTCTGCTTCTTTTTTTTTTTCGCACCACCGACGGTGACCTCCTGCTGTTGCGGTGACTCGCCGGTAACGATTGTCTTGATCCTCTTTGAATCCGAAGTGGCCCCCTCACGGACAATCCAAGTTTGCTCCGACAGAGTAAAAAAGTGCTTTTCTCCACCTGGTGGTACCTCTGATGTTTCACCAAAATGCCTTTCCTCTCCCTGCTGTGGCCCATCCGGGACGAGCCAGAAACAATGCACTGTGGACTCGCCGGCGTTTTTGATTACGAGCTTTATGTGCTCGTCAATCTCGGGGGTAACAGTCTTCTTCCCACCGAATGGGTGGCCCATTGCGGCTAACTGTTCTTCTGTGTAATCATCGTTGTTCACCTGTTCCCCGTCGGCACCCGAATTTGCGTCGACGTCCCCGACGTCCCATGCACCCGCTGCAAAGACGAGACACCAGGGAAAGAAAAGAGATCGCATTGCGACCAGCCTTGGTCGAAGATTTGCCCTATCACGCCTGGAGCCGAAATGGCTACGGGAACGTGAATCGGGCGATCCTGGGCCAAGCTTTGCCATAACTGGGCCCCCCATTGGGCCCCCCTAGGTCGACTGGAACCCTCTTGAAGTCAACCTCGATCAGCATCAGCGCCCTCGAGGGCCTCTCGGCCGTTCCGGAGACTCCGGGTGTCGGCCCCAGGGGCCAACAACGGCGGAATCCCGCCACGTGTTATAAACTTGTACCGTTCTCGCCGCACCAGTCGCAAAAGCATCCACAACGGCCAGCATGGGGAAACCAGAAGGTACCAATGCCGCTACCGCTACTCCCCGGACCTCTCCCGAGAAGCGCTCTGACCAGGATTTCGAGGCGTATCCAGCGGTGGCGAAGAGGGCCTCCCGGGAGGCCCACAAAGGGGGAAAACGAGGGGAGGGGAGCGGTATGCGTACCTAGAGACCTCCTAGATGGGGTCTGAGTAGATGGGGTCGGAGGATCGCGCCGCATCGGCGATGCATCGGCGATGCATCGGCGATCCATCGGTGATGCACCTGCGATGCAGCGGCGATACAACGGCGATGTCGGCGATGCATCGGCGACATCCGCGTGCAGAAAATCGCGGCTCCGCATCGAGCCTCATCGGCGATGCATCGGCGATACGGCGCGACCCTCCGACCCCATCTACTCCGACCCCATCTGGGAGGCCTAGGGTACCTCGTCCTCCTCTGACAACAAGCCCCCGGGACCGGCCCAAGACGGCGCAAGAAGCCCCCAAGAGGGGCCCCACAATCGGGGGTGCGCAAACATGGATTAACGATCCATGGATCTGGCGCGCGGTCGCCAAATCCATGGATCGGGGGAGGTGCCCTCCCCAAAATGCGGCCGGTGCCGCCTCGCTCGGCGGCAGAAGTCCGCGATTGCCCATGGAAACGGGTCCCGTCGCTCATCCACGCCGCCCCCTTGATCCACGTTTGCGATCGCCTGCGGTACGGGTACCTCGTCCTCCTCCGACTTTGGACGCCCGAAATGGGCACGGAAAGAATGGGTACGATGCCCAACAACAGATGTTGTCCCAAACCGACAGCGGCCGCTGTTGGGCAGGCGGCCTTCTGTCTCGAATGGACACAGGCCGCGGCGGCGTGGACAGCGAATCCTGTTCAAAATAAACAGGAACTGCTGTTGGGCATTGTACCCATTCTTTCCGTGCCCATTTCGGGCGTGCAGACTGACAACGAGCCCCCAAGACTGGCCCAAGACGGCACAGGAGGCCCCCAAGAAGGGGGCCCCTAAGAGAGGCTCCCGGGGCGGCCCCCCCGAGGGCCCCCCGCAGAAGAGCGCGCCGCCGCCGCCGCGCCGCTGGAAGGGCCGACCCCAGCCGGCGTGGGCCCAAGACCCCCAAAGGAGGCCCCCAAGAGGGGCCCAAGATATAGTCGGGGCGTTGACCTAAGGAACGATAAAGAAGGAACGAAGCCCCTTTTTTATCCCAACGAATAACGCGTAAGGAACGATAAATAACAAATAATGCATAAGGAACTGTAAATAACACATGCAAACCTAAGGAACGACCGAGCCCCTTTTGAAAAGTAAGTGTTCCTTACTGAAGCCGCTCGCTGTATCCCCCAGAAAGTTTTTTGGCAAGGGGTTAAGAGGATTCCTCCAAAACCTTACAGAAAACCTTCCTCGGAAGGTTTCCGGAGGTTTCCGTTACAAGCACCTTCCTACGATTTTCCTGAGAGGCCACCAGGGCCTCTTGGATCCCTCAAAGAGAGGGCCCCAGGACCTCTCGGAATGCCGCCTCAAGCACTGCAGCACAACCCGAGCGCCAAGGCGGGATTGGGGATACCAAAAAGTACGGATACCCCTACAGTCGGACTTCATTGGACAGGACACGCGAGAGGACAAAAACACCCT
>CAUYUJ010008757.1:0-19405 GCA_963575745.1 Prorocentrum cordatum | reverse complement strand
AACCTCCCCATCCTCCCTTCTCGACCGTCCTACCTATGGTAGTGGTGGTGAAACACTGGCCCATCAAGATTCTCGGAAATCAGCAGCCGAGGCGGAAAACATCGAATCGGCGTAAATCCACTGGCTTGTGGGTCTCCACTGGAAGATCGGGTCCCACATCGGACTCCGAAGCCGAATCGAATCGGAATCGAAAGCCACCGACATTGAATCGAATCGAATCGGGAGAATCAAAACGAGCCCTGTGAGAACGACAGCGTGGACGACGCGAAAATTGTTTAAGAGATCCCCCCCTCATAGCGTCAGTTATTATCAGAGTGAGGGGGCTGAACCGAGCGGTCAGTCACTGTCTCTGGGTGCGTGGCTGAAGCGGAATTCCGCGGGTCGGATTCTCGTTGTTGTTGTTGGTGTTGTTGGTGTTGATGTTGCTGCTGCTGCTGCTGCCGCTGCTGTTGTTGTTGTTGTTATTGTTGTTTGGTTGGTTGCTTGTGTGTGTGTGTTTGTGTGTGTGTTTGTTGCTTGTAGTTGTTTGTTTGTTGTTTGTTGTTTGTTGTTTGTTGGTTGTTGCCTGTTGTTTGTTGGTTGTTGTCGTCGTCCCATCCGCGACCCGCCCCGCGACCCACCCGCAACCCACCCGCGACCTACCCGCGACCCACCCGCGACCCACCCGCGACCCACCCCGCGACCCACCCGCGACCCACCCCGCGACCCACCCGCGACCCATCCCTCGACCCACCCCTCGACCCACCCCTCGACCCACCCCGCGACCCATCCGCGACCCACCCGCGACCCACCGCGACCCACCCGCGACCCACCCGCGACCCACCCGCGACCCACCCCACGACTCTCCCAAAACTTTGTCGGCGCCTGCGGCGGGCTTCTTTTGCATTCGTTCCAGGTAGAGAACCTGCGACCCAACCGCGCCCCAAACCGCGTTCAGTGTACAAACCAAAATTTGCGGCGCCTGCGGCGGGCTGTTTTTGAGTTCCTTCCAGGTGGAGGTGGAGAGCCCGCGACCCACCCGCGATCCAAACTACGTTCACTGAACAAGCCAAAACTTCGGCGCCTGCGGCGGGTGTCTTTTGCAGCCGTTACAGGTGGAGAACCTGAGACCCAAACAGCGTTCAGTGTACTAATCAAAATTTGCGGCGCCTGCGGCGGGCTGTTTTTGAGTTCCTTCCAGGTGGAAGTGGAGAGCCCGCGACCCACCAGCGACCCAAACTACGTTCACTGAACAAGCCAAAATTTCGGCGCCTGCGGCGGGTTTCTTTTGCATTCGCTACAGGTGGAGAACCTGCGACCCAGACCGCGTTCAGTGTACAAATCAAAATTTGCAGCGCCTGCGGAGGGCTGTTTTTGAATTCCTTCCAGGTGGAGGTGGAGAGCCCGCGACCCAGCCGCGACCCAAACTACGTTCACTGAACAAGCCAAGAACGGAGGAGGCGGACGACGACGACGACGACGATGAGGACGAGGACGCGGACGAGGAAGAGGAGGAGGAGGAGCAGGAGGAGGAGGAGGAAGGCGCCATCGACAGGGAAGGTGAGGGCCACGAGGTTCGCCGGCTCGACGCCCGCGTCGCCCGCGCCCCCCCCCTCAATCTTATCCGCAATTGCGGGGTGTTACGTAGTGGGCGGGGGGGGCGCCAGGCCTGCGAGCGCAACAGCATGCCTGTGAGCAGCATGGCATACCTGAGAGGAACCGCAGCATGCCTATGAACACCGCGCCACTAGGGTCAACCGCCCCCCCGATGACAGTCAGCCCGTATCATGAGGATGCGCGGTAAGGATGCAAGGGCCTTGAAGGCCCACGCGAACGTGTTTCGTACGAGGCTGGACCGCGAAGGTCGCCAAGGAAGGGTGCAAGGGTACTCCGTCTTCATAAACGTCGGAGGGGCGTCACCCCCGCCGACAGCCCCGCATCGACCCCCGCCGCGGGCAGCCACCGCGCGCCGAGGGCGCTCCGACCACCGTCGCGGCGCGACGACGAGGCGAGGTTGACCCCGGGGGGTACCCCCCACGCTTCTCAAGGAACCCAGGGTACCCTCGGGAAGGTTGCCCATGCTTACTGTGCGGGTAGACAGCAGGTTGGGCACCGTGACGGAAAGGAAGGGGGGGGGGGGGGGCGACACCTGGGAACGGACGCTGCGGGTTCACCGAATAAAACCCATCTCGTGGAGAAGAACCGTTTGGTGACGGATCGCGCGGAGACATCGAGATCCCCACAAGCCCCATCGCATGGTTTCTGGGGGACCTCGGAGGCGCCAGTCGCCCGAGACCGTCCTCGGCGAACGGCCCGTGTGCCAAACCCCGAATCCCCACTGACTCATCACACTGGCCCTCCTCCGAATGCTTGGTTCCTGGACCACGACTCGGGTCTCCCGCGGCTGCCCGGGAGGATCTGTTCGACGGGGGGGGAAGTGAGAAGGAGAAGGCCTTTCCAGAAGGTTCGGCAGTCCCCCGGCCTTCTGAAAGTTTTCTCAGCCTTGCCCGAAGACCAGACAGCTTCTCAGAAGGCGCGAGGGCTTCTGAGGCGTCCCGACGGCTTCTGAGAAGGCCTTCTCCTTCTCGGTTTCCCCCCCTTGCGAAGGGGCCCCAGGACACACTGACACAAATACATACACACAAAGAAAACGATTCCCCATAGTTTCCCATCTTTTTGGGGGTGTTGTCTTCCCCCCCACTTCCCATATGTTCCAACATTTTCTGGGGAATCAACGATGAATCGTGTCTGTGTGTTTGGTGCCCCTCCTGACCCCGCTCGCCGCCGCTCTGTGCAAAACCTCGGAGCGCCCGCGGCGAAGCCGCCGGGGCCCCCCGAGGCTGGAGCGCCCCCGGGGGGGGAGGGGGGGGGGGGACCGCCGCACCGTCTCGGGGGGGACGGTCCTCGCCATCGCTCGGACGTCCATGTCCCTGTGCTTTTTGGTCGGCGTCGTGCGTGGCTTTTTCGCCAAAGGATCGAGGATGCTCCGCGATGGTCTCGGGGGGGACGGTCCTCGCCATCGCTCGGGCGTCCATGTCCTGTGCTTTTTGTCGGCGTCGTGCGTGTTTTTTTTCGCCAAAGGATCGAGGATGCTCCGCGATTGTCTCGGGGGGGACAGTCCTCGCCATCGCTCGGACGTCCATGTCCCTGTGCTTTCTGTCGGCGTCGTGCGTGGCTTTTTCTCGCCAAAGGATCGAGGATGCTCCGCGGTTGTCGCCACGGGTCGGACTGGTCGGTGGCTGGAGTCGGCGACACGGAGGGGCGGCCCTGGGCAAGAGTGGGCCCCCTGGTGCGCGGTCTGCACCCAAGCGGGGTGGCGTCGTGAAAGAGAAGTCGGGACGGAGAGTGTTGGGCAGTGTTCGGCCCCTGGAAGCCCTCGCCGGGCCTCGGGGCCGTCGAAGAGCGACTCGGGATGAAAAACCAGTCCCGGGGAGATGGTCGAGACTCCCAGGAGCCCCGCACTGCAAAAAACAGGACGTCGCATTTCTAGGCAGTCAACCCGTCTCATTAGGATGCGCGGTAAGGATGCAAGGGCCTTGGAGGGCCAATTTGACGACGGTTTTCGAACGAGGTTGGCCAACAAAAGTTGCCAAGGATGGACCGAGTGGAAAAGGATGCAAGGGAACCCTTAGGAAGGTTGCCCATCCTTACTGTGCGGGTTGACTGTCACAGGAAGCGCGGCGGTGCCAAGCCCAGTCGCGGAGACCGCGTTGATCGCCTCGCATTCACGCGCCAGAGGTCACTGCAGGCGAACGGTCACTCTTTTGCACGGAAGAGGAGGAGGAGGAAGAGGAGGAGGAGGAGGGGGAGGAGGAGGAGGAGGAGGAGGAGGAGGAGGAGGAGGAGGAGGAGGAGGAGGAAAGGGGAGGGGGGGGGGGGGGGGGGGGGGGAGGAGGAGGAGGAGGAGAGGGGGAAGGAGGGGGAGAAGGAGAAGCGGGAGCCCGCGGGGCCTGATCTCGGACCAGCCGGGCAGGAAGCAGAGGATCGAGTTCCCCGGGCCCATCGCCGAGACCTGCGGCCACGGCAGCGAGGGCGCGGGTGCGCTGGGGGTGGAGAGCGGGAGGAGCAGCTCGCCCGGTTCTCCTCCTCGGCCGTGTGCACGTCCTCCTCCCCTCCTCGGCTCCCTCCTCGTCCTTCTCTCCGCCATGTTTCCTCGTCCTCTCTCCTCCATCCTCGCTCCTCGTCCTCCTCCTCCTCTTCCTCCTCCTCCTACACTTCCTCCTCCTCATCCTCCTCCTCTTCGTACTCCCCCTCCTCCTCCTCCTCCTCACGCGAAAGCTACACACGCGCCCGAATGAGACTCATGATGCGGCAATCGCAGGCACATCTGCAGTACACTAAGCAATTCCCACAGCAGTTGACCAGGCACTGTGTGCTAACTCAGTTCAAGCACATGGGAGTGTCATCGCAGATGCCAAAATCGCTCGTTGATATCATCAAGGACACGGGCGAAGATAGCAGGAGCAGCGGTGGACCTGGAATTCCCCGACACATTCTGGCTGCTCGAGCTCAACATTTGCACGGCTCCAAGGGCACGCTCTCAAAATGGTGCCCACCTTGAAAATGTCAGCCCACGCGCAGAGTTGCGCCAAAGGCTGCACAGAGGAGCTCGCTTCGGCTGGTGCCTCATGCACCGATGTCTGGAGAAGATGTTCGCACCGCGGGTCGCACGCAGCTGGACGATCGAAAGCGAGGACGTGTTGGCTCAGGAGTGCATTTCGCACTTCGGCCATGGTCAAAGACGAGCTGCAAAGCAGGGAACTGAAGGTCGTTCCAACGAGCGCGCTCGTGTGTGGATGCGTGGCCGACACCAAGCAGATCGCTTGAAGATCCAACCAACGCGGGGTAGACATCAGCGAAGTGTTGCAGGCTGGCTAAGTGGGCGTAAGTTTGAGCGGGGGCTTGCGTTGGGCGGGGTCCACTACGCTGTCAGTACGCCATCGCGTCCGAATCTTATGACGCCACCAAGACGGTACAGATCGCAGGGCCCTGGCTTCAACCGCCATGTCCTTCACGACAATCTGGCCGCAAGCCCTGCGCCTGCAACGGCAGCAGGACTCATTGCTGGAGCTACCCAGCGAAGGCAATGTTTATCCATGCTGCTTGTCGGAGGTCAGGCATGACCTCATACAGGAAAAAAAAACGAACAGAACAAAATATAAAAACAAAAAAAAAAAAACACAAAACACTAAACAACAAAGCAAAAAAGAAAAACACACAACAATCAAAAAAAAACAAAGCACAAAAAAAACAAAAGAAACAACACAAAAAAAATACAGAAAACAACACAAAAAAAAACATCAAACAACAAAACAAAAAAAATCAAGATACAAAACAAAAAAAAACAAACAACAAAACAAACAAACAAGGCGGAATTTGAAGGAAATAGAAAATTGCCGGCCCAACGGGCGCCAGGGCGTGGCTAAGATCTCCGGTAACTGCTTCTACATGTTTTTACTTCGCGCGCGCGGGGGGGGCCCCCCGGGGCCCCCCCCCCCCCCCCACTTGGGGTTTAAAAAAAAAAAAAAAAACCCCGCCAGGTCCGGCAAGGTCCCCGCAAGGTCGGGCCAGAGATGCCGGAGCCCTGTTACAGGGCCCCAGGACGGGCCAAGAGGCCCCCAGGAAGCCTCCAAGACGGTCCAAGAGGGCCCCGAGACGGCCAAAGATCGCCCGAAGACGCCCAACAGGGCCCCAAGACAGCCCAAGAGGCCTCCAAGACGCCCCAAGGGCCTTCCAAGAGGCCTCCGAAGAGGGCCCCAAGAGGCCAAAATCGTTGATTTTCATTGTTTTTTTTCGCTGTTTTTTGCGTTCTGGCTTTTTCGGCTTCCGGACGCTCCAAGACGGCCCAAGAGGCCCCCAAGACCGCTCCAAGACGGCCCATGAGGCTCCCAAGACGGCCCCGGAACGGCCCAGGAGGGCCCCCAAGACGGCCCAAGTGCCGCCCAAGACGGACCAAGCGGCCCCAAGACGGGCCCAAGAGGGGCTCAAGAGGGGAACCGAGAACTGAAAAATCGAGCCCTCCGCCCCAGAAGGCGCCCAGGAGGCCCCAAAAAGGCCCCAAGAGGCCCCCAAGAGGCCCCCAAGACGCCCCAAGAGGCGCCCAAGAGGCCCCAAAGAGGCCCCAAGAGGCCCCAAAACGGCCCCCAAGAGGCCCCAAAACTCGGCTAGCCCACAACTGTGCGACAATATGGGCCGGCGGAATGAGCGAAGCGATTATATAATCGAATCAAAATCAATAATGGTCAAAAATACTCAAACAGACGAACCCATACGATATTTCTACTATGTAAGAATGTTCCTCCTGTCGAGGGACATGCCCGACTTAATGCTTGACGTCAGGATCCAAGTGCGCGTGTTTCACACCAACGCCTACGTGAATGGCTCGAGACCTGGCCCGCGCATCCCAACATCGCAACCGGAGTTCACCCGTTGGGGGCGATGTCGAACAGCCTGTGAGCCCGCTGCCTCCGTTCGACAAAGTTCACGCTCATGGGCAAAGCTCCGCCGTGGTACAATCACACCGTATCGTAAGGATGCGCGATAAGGATGCAGGGGCCTTGGACGGCCATGTGAACGTTGTTCGAACGAGGTTGGCCAACGAAAGTGGCCAAGGATGGACCGAGAAGGCAAGGATGCAAAGGTACCCTTGGGAAGGTTTCCCATCCTGACTTGACTATGCGGGTTGACTGTAGCCTGTCCTGTGAAAGGGGGGGGGCGCCCCGAAACGTCAACGCACTGGGCAGGGCCTGCTGAGCACAGACTTGCGCAAATTGCTTACGTGTTTCATGGTGCAAGCAAATATTCGCAATACCTTGGTACACAAGGCGGCGCAGCAGGCCCCCCAGCCCTCCCTCTGGAAACTGACCCCACACCCGCCCCCTTCAGATTTTGTTGTTTGACGGTGACTTGTCCCAGGGATGGATTCCGGATCGCCAACACCACTATGATCCAGAGCCGCTCCTCAAAGCACTCCTTAAACTATCTCAGGAGCCTTGCCAACAAAAAAAACCGTACCCCCCCCCCCCTCGAAGTTTTTTTCTTTGAGGGGGGGGTAGGCGGGCTCCGGCCGCCTCAGGGAAAAGATTGGAGGAGTTAAGGTAAGCGTTCCTGGCCAGACTGCAGAACCTCCAGTTCGGGAAAACGCGATTGGAAAACCCCACCCCACCCCCCCGACAAGGGTACGGGGTTCCTTTTTTCGCCGAGCCCTCCCTCAAGGGAGGCTTGGGCGGGTTAGGCTGTAGGGGGGATCAACTATTGTTGTTTCCCCCGACCCCCCAGGTGGGCTTTTGGAAGGGGTTACGCGGGGGGGTCCTACGGGTCCGACCCGGTTTGTATGATTACAACAAGGCATTGTTGATTGATTGCCTAGCGATTGGAACGCTATGGATCATCAGTTTACTCATCATGCATGTTCGCCGTCTTCGTTATTATTAAACTCCCTGTTTCTTCATTTTCCCCCGAAGTCTTGTTGTAACGTCTTTCTTATTATTTTGTCAAACAAAAAACATATTCCTTGTGTGGCAATATTACAAAAGGATGTCAAATGTGAAGGATCTGCATTGGCCTCCACACTTAGAATCATTTTGTAGCAGCCTCTACAAAGGGAATGTCTGTGGCGGCCTCACAATAATGTTCTAAGTATGGGAAATCTGCAGTGGCGGCAGCTTGAGCCCAGGAAAGCTAGGAAAACCTGTGACTGCCCTTGTCTGTGTAGTGCAGACTGATCTGTGTAGCGGCCTTCACACAAGGATTCCTTTTGCGGCGGCCTTGCAGAAGGATTTTTTAGTGTGGAGGGGTATGCAGTAGCCTCCACGTTTAGAATCGTTGTGCAGCATCCTGTACAAAGGAATTCCGTTTGCGGCGGCTGTACAAAAGCGTCCTTTAAAAAAGCCACACAATCAAATTCAACCTGCGAATCCGTACAATCAAAATCAATTTGAAAATCCCCACAACCAAATTCATTTGGGAGATCCCCTCAAATGAAATCAATGTGTAATCAATGTACACATTAATCTTGACTGTCATGGATTAGAAGAGGCGGGGCCGTGGGGCCGCGGAATCTTACCAGGAAAACGAAGAAAAACAGGAAGAACGAGAACAAGCATGTGATGTCATATGGGGAAACATGAAAACCTTGTGTGTATATATATGTATATGTATATACATATATAATGGGTGTTCGTGTTTTCTTGTTGTACAACAGAAGCGCTGACAATCACAGTGTGTCCTCAGTTCTTCAAATCTTTCCTTGCGGAAGCACAACTGGTGTCATATGCTTACTGTTTCCCTTGCGTTCCTGTTCAGCGTCCGCGCCCACGGCGGCGTTTTTGGAAACCAGATACAAGCAAAACGAATGTGCAAATGGACTACAAATGGATTTCCCTCCGTGGGGGATCTACGCATTAAGTTTGCTCGTACGGATGTTCAGATTGATTTTGAGTGTACGGGTTTCAACTTAAACTTGATTGTGTGGCGTTCCACACTGCTTTTTAATTGTAATGAATCCTAGTGGCGGCGCCGTGGATCCGCGGAACCTGCCCAGGAAAACAAGGAAAACAAGAAAAGCATGGAAACACTTGTGTTGTCACATGGAAAAATCCGCCGGCCCCCTCGTGGGGCCACCAGGCTGCAGGCTCAGGGTTTTATGTTCCCTGCACCAGTTCCAGTTTCCAGTTCGTTTCCACTGTTCTAGCATTGCGTTATGCTGCTTCCTATTCGTTGTTGTAGACCGCGCGAGGGGGGGAAGCCGAAAAGCACCCTGATTAGCACCTCCCGGGAGCGGTCTCAGAATTTCTGGGGGAGTCGAAATTGACACCCCTCACGCAGATCGGCGGGGTCAGGGTCCAAAAACAAATGCGATGTGCCACAATTCTCAAATCCAGCGGCACCCCTCACCCAGATCGGCGGGGTCAGGGTCGAAAAACCAATGGGATGTGCCACATTCCTGAAATTCGGCTGCACCCCTCACGCAGATCGCCAGGGTCAGAGTCCAAAAACCCGTGGGATTTGCCGCATGTTTGCAAGTCGGTGGCACCCCTCATCCAGATCGATGAGGTCAGGGTCGAAAAACCAATGGGATTTGTCACACTTTTGAAATTCGGCGACACCCCTCACCCAGATCGGCGGGGTCAGGGTCGAAAAACCAATGGGATTTGTCACATTTCTGAAATTCGGCGGCACCCATCACGCAGATCACCAGGGTCAGAGTCCAAGAACCCGTGGGAGTTGCCACATGTTTGCAAGTCGGTGGCTCCCCTCATCCAGATCCATGAGGTCAGGGTCGAAAAAACAATGGGATTTGTCACACTTTTGAAATTCGGCTGCACCCCTCACGCAGATCGGCGGGGTCAGGGTCGAAAAACCAATGGGATTTGCCACGCTTCTGAAATTCGGCGGCACCCCTAACGCAGATCGGCGGAGTCAGGGTCGAAAAACCAATGGGATGTGCCACATTTCTGGAATTCGGCGGCACCCCTAACGCAGATCGGCGGGGTCAGAGTAAAAAAAAACATAGGATTTGCCACATTTCTAAAATTCGGCGGCACCCCTACTAACGCAGATCGGCGGAGTCAGGGTCGAAAAACCAATAGGATTTGCCACATTTCTGAAATTCGGCTGCACCCCGCAGATCGGCGGGGTCAGGGTCGAAAAACCACCCTCACGCAGATCGGCGGGGTTAGGATCGAAAAACAAATGGGATTTGCTCGGCGGCACCCCTGACGCAGATCAGCAGGGTCAGGGTCGAAAAACCCGTGGGAGTTGCCACATGTCCGAAATTATGTGGGAAACCTCAGTGCACAGCATGCAGGGGCAGGTTCAAAATGCAACACTGAGTTCAACAAGATTATCATAATCTCAAGTTCTATGGCCGATGTTGCTTCACGGCGGCGCCGAGGCCTCATGATTTAGCTCCTGCATAGGCCAGTATCCGAGAGAGGAGGCCGGCGGCAGGGGGCGAAGCCCTTACGGATAAAAAACTGCGGGAAACTGTGACCACCTGCGCTTTTGTTGCACAGCCAATGGAAATACGAACCGCCATAGGTGTACCCCAGTTGTTTCTCAATGATTCCTGCTTCCCTTGTGAAAACACATGTTTGTCATGTTTGCCCTGTTTTCCTGATAACCTTCCGCAACCCCACGGCGCCGCCACTATCGAAATGAATACGTAAATGAATTGCAACTTGATTTCATTCAGGGGATTAATGAATTCAATTGGTTGTATGGATTTACAGCTTGATTTTGACTGTACGGGCATGTAAAATTTCATTTGATTGCGCGGTTTTTGAAATTGTTCTTCCTTGAAAAGAATCCTAGCGAAGGCGCAGTGGGTCCGCGGAAGCCTTCCAGGCAAACAAAAAAAACATGAAAAGCATGAAAAAGCCCCTGTCCTCAATGGACAAAAAAGAGACTGCCAGCGTTTGTCTTCGTTAGACTGATCTACAATTAAAATCATTGTGCAGCGGAGGATATGCAGTGTCCTTCGCAAGTCGAACCAGTGTGTAGCAGCCTGTTCAAAAGGAATGTTGTGTGTGGCGGCCTTGCAACAGGGTGTTAAATGTGGGGATCCTAACACTTCCTCAGAATGAACAAACCATTTGAAAAGCTACACAAACCAAATTCAAGTTGCAA
Organism: Prorocentrum cordatum; assembly: GCA_963575745.1. Lineage (NCBI taxonomy): Eukaryota > Dinophyceae > Prorocentrales > Prorocentraceae > Prorocentrum > Prorocentrum cordatum. Next base: position 8,797 of record CAUYUJ010008757.1, on the reverse strand, counting down.
ATCTGCACCAGCAAAATCAATGGGAAAATCCCCACAATCAAAATCAATGTGTTTGATCCCCACAAACGACTTCAAGTTGTATTCCACTGGCAAGTTGACTTTTATTGTAATGGATTTTCAGAGGCGGCGCCGTGGGGCCGCGGACGCTTACCAGGAAAACAAGAAAAGCTTAAAAAGCATGTGTTTTCACTAAGAAAAGCAGGAACCACGGAGGAAAAGCTGAGGCAAACCGACGACAGCTAGTATTCTCATTTGCTGGGCAACAAGAACGCAGACAGTCACAACTGTCCTCTGGTTTCTCATCTTCCCCCATGTGAAAACACAAGCTGTTTCATGTTTTCCTGTTTTCCCAGTGTTCCCGGTAAGCTTCCGCCATTAGGATTCACTAATAACTAACATGAATAACAACTTGGAAAAGCCACACAATTAAGTTTAAGTTGGAAACTGCACCCTCAAAGTAAATGTGAAAATCCACCCAATCAAATTCAATGTGTAATCCCCAAACACGGAATCCATGTGTCATCGATTTATGAGTTGATTTTGATTATAATGGATTTCCGGAAACGGCGCAGTGGGCGTGCGGAAGTTTGAAAGGAATACATAGAACACATGGAAAACCAAAGGAAACATAGCAAAGATATAACATTTATTTTCACACAGAAAATATGGAGACCTTGTCTGCATTTCCTTTCTATACATACATATATATATGTATATGTAATGTGACTGTCAGCACTTTTGTTGAATAACGTACTACAACGATATTAATTACAGGTGTTCCTAAGGTTTGTTTTCAAGTGTTCCTGCTTCTCCTGGTGAAAACACAAGCTTTCTCATGTGCTTCATGGTTTGTCATGTTTGCCTGGTAAGCTTCCGCGGCCCCACGGCATCGCGTACGAAAATCCATTACAATAAAAATCAAGTTTCACATGGGTGACACATTGATTTCATGTGTGCGACCTTACAAATTGAATCTGAGTGTGGGGAGTTTCCCATTGATTTTGATTGTGCAGATTTGGACAACGAATTTGATGTCGTGGCTTTTCAACTTGTGTGCAAGTCTAAAGAACTCTATGGATACCCACAAGTGAAACCCTGTGGTAAGGCCGCCACAATAGGAATCCCGTTGTAGAGGCTGCTACAGAAGGATTCTAAGTGTGGAGGCCACTGCATATCCCCCAAACTTACAAATCATCTTGCCGAGTCGTCACAAAAGGAATTGTGTTGTAGAGGCCGCTACAAATGGTTTTAAGCGTAGCCCATCTGCATTATAAAAACGGCGACAGTCAAGGTCTTCCCATCTTGTTTGAATGTGCCATGTTTCCCATGTGAAAGCGCAAGCTTCTTCATGGTCTCGTCTTCCTGGTATCCAGGTAAGCTCCCGCGGCCCCACAGCGCCGCCTGGCCTGCGGAAATCCATTACAATCAAAATCAAGTTGTGAATGGATTACAACTTGAACTTGCGTGCGGGGATTTACAAGTTGAGCTTGATGGTGGGAATCTTCAAATTGACTTGAATTATGGAGATCTCAGTGACAGCGCCGTGGACAACCTACACTTGCAGAATGTGACAGATGCAACAAACGATACATAGATGTAAAACAACGACAGAAACATCTGGCTATAATCAAACGAACGGCGGGTCCTACGGGGGTCCCCCCCGAACACCCACTCAGGAAATGTGTTTTTGGCGGGTTTGGGAGCGTGTCCTCCCGGACAGATGCAGAGAGAGAGAGAGAGAAAGGGAAAGAGCAATGTTGGGGAGGTTCTGAAAGAAGGACAGAGAAACAGTGGGCAGGTTAAGGAAGAAAAGAAAGAGAGGAAAACATCTTCCGAAGGTAAGAACATAAAGGAAAGGAGGGAGAGAAAGGAACGAGAAAAAGGGAAAAGAGAAGGAAAGAGAGAAGGAAAGAGAGAAGAGACAGGGAGAAAGGAAGCAGAGAAGGAAAGAGAGGAAAGAAAGAGAGAAAGAACGAGAGAAGGAAAGAGGGAAAAGAAAAAGAAATAGAGGTTAAGGAGGTTTCCCCCACCACATTCCTGGGATGGCTATGAGGTGTGAGGAAGGTTTGCCCCGCGGACCCCGCCGCATAGGGGGCTTCGGGGGGGAACAAATTCCCCCCTTCCGGGAACCCCGTCTCAAAAGAAGTTTTGGTAAGGTTCACGGGTTCCCCGCAATCTTGCAACAAAAAACTCATGGGGGGAGGAAGGGGTACGGAGGTGAGCAAGCCACTCCCTCGGACCCCCCCTCAGGAGGGGTTTCTGGGAGGACCAGGGGGGGGGGTAGGGATGTTTCCCCCCTGTACGTCTCCACCCCCCGTACTGCTCCTTCTGGGAAATATGTTTTGGAGAGGATTTGTAGGAGATTTTCTCCCCCATAACCCCGCCTCAGGGGGGGGGGCTTTTACCTCCGCCCCCCCCTCAGGATGGGGGGATCAAAGGGCTTTTTTCCCCCAGAACCCTCCTCAAGGAAAGGTTTTTGTGGGGTGACGAAGGTGTCCCCCCAGAGCCACCCCAGAGTGGATGCTTGGGAGGGCGAGGGGGGGTACCAGGGTTTCCCCCCGGACCCCCGATGCAAGGGAGGTCCTTGGGAGAGCCAGGGGAAGTTAGCGGGTTTCTTCCCCAAGTTAGCGGGTTGTTCCCCCGAAGTTGTTTTTAAGAGGAGGTGCTCTTTGTTGGTTTGATGTGTTTGATTTTGTCTAAGAGGAAGTTGCTTTGGGATGGCTTGAGGGGGTGAATGGAATCCTCGCAGCCATTCCTCTGAAGAGTGTTCGTAGGAATGGTCGAAGGTCTAAGGCTTAGACGGGGTCTTCCCGCTGGAACCCTCCCTTTCGCGGGGCGGGGGGGTTTGCAATGATTTCAGCTCCAGGACCCTTCTATGGGACGGTTGAGGAGGTGATTGGGGGGGGTTATGGAGATCTTCCCAGCAGACCCCCAACCCCCGACCCCCACAGGAGGTTTTTTTGCCTGGGGAGAGCTCAAAGGGACCAGGCGGTTTGTTCCCCCATGCCCTTCTCTGGTTGTTGGGTGGCGTTCAATGGAAGTAGGAAAGTGTTCCCCCCAGCCGCCCCTGAGAAATTGTCTGGAAGGGCTCAAGGGCTGTTCCCCCGGAACCCTCTCTGAGGGGAGGTGTTTGGGCGCTCAATGGAGGTAGAAAAGTTTTCCCCCAGACCCGCCCCATTCAGGGAGAGCTTTGGGGAGGACTACGCGGGAGGTTAGGGGGTCCCCCTCCCGGACGGATCAGGACGGAAGCCGAGCAGGACGAAGGCGAGAAACAAGGAAAGCAGGACGGAAGGCGACGCACATGGAAAGACAACACGCGGATACCATCTGACAGCGGTCCCTCGGACTTGATCGGGCAGGTCACGCCAAGGAGGACACCGGACCCTTCCCGAGGGCCACACTGCCACAGGACTATGTCGGAGGCATGGGCCGCGAGACCCCGGCAACGAGGACCGCTCTTGACCTGGCAGGGCCGACTTGCTGATCAGGGCCGCCCTGTATTGCGAGGCGGGGATTTACCCATACCCACCGCCTGGGAACCGACGTCCTGGTGCCCAGGCGGGCGTTGGATGTGGACACACTTCGGCCCCCGGGGGGCCCGAATATGTCCATGTCCACCGCCTGCCGAAGCTCCGAAAACGGACCCTCCAGGCGGTGGTCATGTAGAAGTTCCCACCTCGGACTGTGTGATGGGCGCATCGTGACAGGATGGGACTGCCCGAGGACGGAGCACCGTCGGCGGCTCAGAAGCATTTTCGGGGCGTGCCCCACGGGTCTCGGAGGTGACTGGATGCTTGCCTCAAGTCGGGCCTGTCCCTCTACGGGAGGAATCTCCAAAAATAGTCGGACAATAGTCTGGACGCGATGTTCTGACCATCTTTGGCTACCTGGGAGCATCTCTGGAGTAGTTCTATGTTGCGTCCAACATCTGCCCGCAGGAGGACAGGCCCGACCCAATGCTTGCCGAATCCGCTCGTCGGTCTTCAGAAGCCTCAGCGGGCCTCTGGGATAGGGCGACGAAATCTATACATATCCACTGCTCCCTGGCCAGGCCCATCCTGAACACGGCAGCGGTGTACACGTCACGCCCTCCTGGCTCGGCCAGGAGGGCGTATACGGCAGGTTCGTGTCGTGCCGACCCCAGCGTTGGTTTTTGACACCGCGCTGGATCGTTCAACCTTGAACGATCGGCCGCTGCCGCAACGTCCGATCGTTCAACATCGACCGATTCTGGGTCGCCGGCGGCGTTCAACCTTGAACGCCCGCGCTGGGGTCGCCGCCGGTCGACACGACGCAAACCTACCGTACACAGCTCCCAGGTTCAGGCTGGGCCTGGCCGGGGAGCAGTGGATATGTATAGATCTCGTCGCCCGATGGGAGGGGAGGCCCTGGTGGCCCACCCTTTGCCACGGCTGGCCAGCAGCTGGCGGCACGCTGGTCTCTCAGAGGCACTTCGGCACAGCCGGCAGCCGCACGGAACGCCGAGCTCCGAGGACTCCGCACGGGCACCGGAGGGAGGGAGGGAGGGAGGGGGGGGGAGGAGGCGAGGCGGGGAGGGAGGGAGGAAGCAGTGAAGGGGCCCAGGGACACGCGAATCAGCACACACAGGCCCCAGGATTCCCAAACATAGTTCCCCACCCCTTCTCGGTGTCCGTCGTCCCCCCCCCCCGCTCCCCATCTGGTCCCATCTCTTTTTTCTTCTGCATCGACGACGAACTGTGCCTGCGTGCTGCTTGCCCTCCCGAACCAGGGGAGACACTGCAGAGGGCAGGGCGGAGGAGGGGGGGGGAGGGGGAGGAGGAGGAGGAGGAGGAGGAGGAGGAGGAGGAGGAGGAGGAGGAGGAGGAGGAGGAGAGGAGGAGTGAGGAGGGGGGGGGGAGGAGGGAGGAGAAGGAGGTAGGTAGGAGGAGGAGGGCGGAGGAGGGGAGGAGGGGGGGGGGAACGGGGGGGGAGGGGAATGCCGGGGGCCCAGGGCCCGGGGGCAGGGAGGCAGCGCGGGCCTCGGGCACCAGGTTGCGGATGGTCTCCAGCGTCAGGTTGAGGATCTTCGTGTCCTCGGGGGGTGTCCCCCCCCCCCGGGGGATCGCGCGCCCCCCGCCCCGCTCGGGTGCGCCCTGCTCGAGGCCCGCCCCGTCCCCTCTGCCCAATCCTCCCTCCACCTTCCCCTCCTCCACTTTCCCCCTCGTCCCGCCCCATCCTCCACCTGCCCCCCCTTTCCCATCCTCCCACGTTCCCATCCTCTCCACTCTCCAGTCCTCCACACTTTCCCCCCAGGGATCCCTCAGCCACCCCACCCCCCTGTCCATCCTCCACCTTCCGCTTCCCCTCCTCGTCGCCCCCTCCTGCGGCCTTCAGCGACGAAGAGGCAGACCCCTCAGAGCGGGAGCCGGCTGGACAGAAAGAGCATCCTCCCGTGCTCCACCCGCCCCTTCAAGCCTCTCCGTCATTCTTCCGAACGCCGCCCAAATCGGGCCAGCGTTGACGGGGTCGGAGGTTGGAGAACCATGTGGGACCTGCTTCAGAGCAGGAACATAGACGGGCATACCACTGCTCCGACCCTGTCCTGCGCCGAGAGCAACGGCCGCGTTGTCTGTGGACGCATCCACCACCAATGTGTCTATATACGTAACGCCACCCAATGTGTCTATAGACGAGTGTGGCCATGGAGTGAGAGCGGTAGTTATTCGGCGTATGACCCACATATAGGTCTTCTGGAAACAGGTACACTTCGCACTTCAAGTTGGAGGATCGCGCTGCACCGCCAAAACATCGGCGACGTCGGCATGGAAAAAAACAGGCCCCAGATCGCGCCGCGTCGCCGACGCATCGGCGCCGCGGCGCGGCTTCCTGGACACCACCTGCTAAGGTCCAGAGAGGGAGGTGCCTCTCTCATCACTCCTCCTCCTTCTCCTCCGAGGCCAACCCTGGTAGCTGCGTGCAGCCGCCCTCTCTCGCTTGGCACCGACTCCTCGCCGTCCTTCTCTCCGTGTAATGAATGTAGCTCAACAGTCTCGCTTCGCGCCAAAGAAAAGAAGACAGATCATCGCCTCGCGTGGGCGGTACTGTCGCTCTCATGAATCCTGCTCTTATGCCTCCTCCTTTGATAACCCCCCCTCTCCCTCCTTCTCCTCCCCGTCCTCCTCCTCCTCTTTCCCCTCCTCGTCCTCTCAGAGGTGCCAGCTGCGGTTTCAGCAACTTGCTTCGTTGTGCGTTATGCCCACGCTTCCTTTTTGGATGCACGGCTCTTGGCGGCGCGCACACGGAGGAAGGGGGATGTAAGGGGCGTTGTTAAAAAGAGGGTGATTATTTGAACGCGCGGGCCATACATGTTTTGACCCTGCCCGCACCTGTTCAGAAGCAAGGGTGCCTTTAGGAATCCACCCCTCTCCCCCTACACCCCCCTGCGCGTGGCCGAAACTCAGAAAGCAGGCGTCTCGATTTGTCTCGACGCCTGAGCCCCCGATGGGCCTGCGGCCTGGGGGGGGGGACCAGCACCGAGCTGGCATCGGCGATACATCGCTGCTGGATGGACGATGGGCCCCCGATGACAAACCCGCATGCCCCTCCGTCGGCGATCATGGGGCGACTGGGGGTCGATGCATCTTTGGGGCGCCGCCGCGAGGTGCCCCCTGCCCGGTGGCCCCGCGTGCGCGCATCCTCGGGGCGGGGGCCCCACCGGTCAGGGGACCTTCGCGGACGCGACGGAGCGACGGCGCAGTCGCCCTGCTCGCCATCGCTCGGACGTCCGTTCCCTGTTTCTGTTGTTCGGCTTCGTGCGTGGTTTCTTCTTCGCCAAATTAATCAGGGATGCTCCTCGATGGCCCTCGCCGAGGGAAAAGTGCACACACCTCCGAGCGATGCCAAGCCTGGAAAACCGGGGGGGCGATCGCGGCCCCCGGCCGGCGAATCGAACGGCGTCGAGTCGAACGCCGGGCCCCCGAGAGCTGCGCGTCGCAGCTGTCTCCGCGCCCGGCGCGCGCGGCCGCCGCGCCTCGGGCCAGGGGGGGGCCCTCGCGTGTCGACCCGCGTCGACCGCCTGCGCCGAGAGAGGGGGGTCGAGGGCCGCGGTGGCGATCGTTCGCGATGCCGGTTCGGTTGCGCAGCGACGGATCTCAGGGGATCTGGCGAAGGAGGGGGAAGGGGGGGGGGAAGCGCAAGAGGAGGAGGGGGAGGGGGGGGCGTCCCCCGCAGGCGTACACACACACACACAAGCTCCAGGTGCCTTGTCCACTCTGAAATGACGGGCCCAGCCACGCACGCGCAAGAGTGGGGCGCCGCGCCGGCGGCAGAGAGAGAGAGAGAGAGAGAGACCGAGAGAAGCAAAGAGGAGCTGCGGCGGGCACTCTGCGCGAGAAGTCCGCAGTCCCCGAGGGCGCGTGCCCCCGTCAGAATCGGGGCGTCGTGATTCGACCGAATCGCCACTCACGCGCGAGACAGAGCCACGGACACTCCCCAGGGAAGCCACGCACCCCACCCGGCGCCAGCAGCAGGCGGAGGCACGACGGCGGGGCGGGGCCCCGGAGAAATCGCGGACCCAGCACACCAGAGAGGAGCCAAAGTGCTGCGAGCTCAACCGCCAGGGCCGCCAACCCCCACGCAGGCCCAAAACTGGCAGGAGTCTCGAAACTCGTTGGGGAGTCCGGCGCAGGGAGGGCGGGGGGCAGGCAGTGGCAAGCGGCGGGGCGACGCAGGAGGTGCCTCGACCTTCGGTGGGAACCTGGCGCGGAGGGCCAGAGGCTCCCGGAAGCCAAACGCCCCTCGGCACCACGTGCAGCTTGCAAGCATTGTGTCATAAGCACTGAATCCCAGAGGCACCCGGCCGCCAGCCTGTAGCCGCGCTCTCCTTCCAGAAAGGAAGACGGCCGAACACCGAACCGATCCGCCGAGAGGAGGGCTCGGTCGGGAAACCGCAGGCGCAGGGGAAGGGCCGCGCGCGGCGGCGGCCGGGCGCCGCCGGGGGGCGGCGCGCGCGCGCGGGCCGACCCTCTCTTTCCGCCCGCCGGCCGCGAGAGAGCAGGGGAAGGGAAGAGCAGGGAAGGCAGGCCACAGAGCCACACAGGACGGGACAGCTCTGTCACGAGTGGGCTCGATCGGGGCCGCAACGGACAGGCGGCAGGCAGCGATCCAGGCCGAACGCGAGCCAAGGACACGCGGGGGAGGAAGAGCAAGCAGCAGAGAACGAGAAGGGGGGGCAAAGGACAGCGACCAAGCGAAGGGGGAAAGAGCAGCGGGAGGAGGAGGACCAAGGGAACCGCGGAGTGCAGCAAACCGAGGACGGGGAGGGGGCGCGCGCGAGACCGACGGCGGACGACAGAACGGGGCCGACGGCGGGGCGACAGGAGGAGAACGGCGCAGCAAGGGAAAGGAAAAGCAAGGAATGCAGGCCAAGGGCAGGGCTTCCCAGAGCTTCCCAAAGCCCCTCCCCACTCGCGGGGGACACGGCGGACCCTGAATTTGTCAGAGGAGCAGCTGTTCACAACGAATGCCGGAACAGACTGTAGCAAAAAAGGCCACCTCGGATAGCCAATCAGCCAACCTCGGAAGACCAACAAGACCACGGCTGCAGTCACCTCCACGCAGGAGCAGAGGAGCCACGGGGAGGGGACTTAGGGGGCCACAGGGAAAAGCGATGTTCCACAGGAGGGCAGCCGCAGCCCTCGATGTCTCGCCCAGGGGGGGGGGGGCGGGAGCCGACGGAGGAGGGGAGAGGGAGGGGGCGACGACCTGAGACCTCGGAGAATACCCGCGATGATGAAACCTCCTCCTCCCCCTCCTCCACCTCCTCCCCCTCCTCCCC
>CAUYUJ010008756.1:14094-38210 GCA_963575745.1 Prorocentrum cordatum | reverse complement strand
CCCTCCTTTGGTTGGACACGCTTGGGTAACAGAACCGTAGCGCTATTTACGCGTGTTGTTAAACAGCAAATTAATCAGAGGTGAGCGCAGCAGGCAAAAAGCAGGCAAACAGGGACAAGGAATAGAACTGCAGGCCCGCGAGGGCATAGAGTATGTGCTCGCCCAGTTGCATGGCGGAGGCAAGCCGAAACGAATCGAGCCGAGGATCAACCTCCACCCCTTTTCCTTCTAGATAACTCCTCCCCGTCGCACCCCGAGGCCAGTCGAAAGGGAGGGCCCGGTGTTTCGCCTGAGACTTCCTCACCAGTCATCACCCTGAGGCTTCAGAACTGGCAACAGCTTCACGGATGGAGGGAGGGTCGCTTCCAACATGTGGCTCTCGCCTGAGCGCCGCGCACATTGGATAATCAATGGAATCAGGTTGCCTGATTGAGGGCGGGCCGTTTTCAACATGTGGCACTCGCGTTAGCGCCGCGCACATGCGCTGTAAATATGTCCAAGAGTGTCACAGATTGAGGGCGGGTAGTTGTCAAAATGTGGCTATAGCCGTAGCGCCGCGCACATTCGTTTTCAAAATTTCCGATAGCCCTACGGAGTGAGTGCAGGTCGTTTTCAAAATGTGGCTATCGCCTTAGCGCCGCGCACATTCGTTTTGGACCTTTGCAAGAGCTTCACAGCTTGAGGGCACATCGTTTTCAAAATGTAGCTCTCGCCTTAGCGCCGCGCACATTCGTTCTAGAAGTTTGCAAGATCTTCGCAGATTGCGTTTGGTTTCTTGTCAAATTGTGGTTCTCGCCTTAGCGCCGTGCACATTCGTTTTAAACACGCGAAAGAATTTCACTGGTTCTCATGGCTAACGTGCCAGGAACGGCGTTTTGGAAGGATTCAGGATCGTCAGGGCGCAACTGTTACGTTGCTTCGCGGTGTTGAAGTCCCAGGACTGGCATTCTGGCACGGTTCAGGACCGCCACGACGTAACAGACAGCTTAACTGGTGGCGCTGAAGTCCTGAGAATGGTGTTTTGGCACGCTTCAGGATTTTCCCACGGTTGCCCCCCCAAACTGGACGAGTCCCCCAGTGGAAACGAACCCCTCATAGGGGCCTACGAAGAGAGAGCTTGAAGGGAGGGTGTATTCCGACATCGTTGGTGAGTCTTAGGTTTACACTGGTCCTCCTCCTCCTCCTCCTCCTCCTCCTCCTCCTCCTCCTCCTTCCTCCTCCTCCTCCTCCTCCTCCTCCTCCTCCTCCTCCTCCATCTCTGCGTTAGCCAGACTTTGAGCGGGGCTCGTAGCGTCGCTCCTTCTCCTCCTCCCGACGTTGATTCTCTCTCTCTCTCTCTCTTCTGCTTCTCCTCCTCCCCCGCGTGCTGTGGAGTCGGCGCCCAGGCTGCCACGGCTCCGCCGTGTGGGGGGCCACCACCGCGAGAGGAGGCCGAGAGATGCTCTGCATCTGGCCCACGCGCGCGGCCGAGGACTCCACGCTGCATCTCTCGGCTACGTGTGCACGCACGGGCGACCCCACGGCAGACTCGTGCCGTGCCGACTTCGGCGCTGGTTCCCGACACCGCAGGGATCGTTCAACCTTGAACGATCGGCCGCTTCGGAAACGTCAGCTCCTTCAGCCTCGGCCCACTCTGGATCGCAGGCGGCGTCCAAGGTTGAGCCGCCGGCGGCGGGGTCGCCGCCGGTCCACACGACGCAGACCTGCCGCAGGCAAGAGAGACCTCTGGTGCGCGACGCAACGGGGGACGCGGGGGGGCCAATTCCCGGGCGCGCAAGAAGCTGCGGCCGCCTCGCGCTCGGCGGTCGGGGGGCCCCACGGGGCCCGCGCCTTAAGGCCACTCCGGCGGAGGGGTCACTCTCACGTCTGGTCGAATCTTCGGGGGGGCCTTGGCGGCGGGCCGAGGGGGGCAGTCGGAGGCGGCGGGCCTTCTCGGAAGGCCTCGGGCCTTCAGAAAAAAAAGTGCTGGGAACTCTCACCGGACGCACAGAAAGCTTCTCAGAAGGCCGGGGGGGGTTCTGAGAAGCGCCTTCCGAGAGGGCCTGCTCCGTCTCACTCCCCCCCCCCCCTGGGCGTGCCGCCGACCTGGTCTGTTCCGTCGCGCCCCTAGCCGCGTCGAATCCGTGTCGAATCCATGTCGGACTCGTCGAGTCCGCGCCGAACCCGCGCCGAACCCGCGCCGAATCCACGCTAGATCCGCTGCGAGTCCGCATCGAGCCCGCGTCGGGCACGAGAGAAAACAGCGGTTCAGGGGGGCCGACGAGGCCCCCCGAAGATGCAACGACTGCGATTGCATGCCGGCATGGAGCCACGTTACCTACACGATGCGCCGGCCCAGCGGGGCCAAAGGCGTGCTGGCCGTGGGATCTCAAGCGATCCTCTCTGTCTTGTCGCGGGTGCACGGCCAGAGGAAGACCCTCCCTGGGGGAGGCGCCCCCGGGGGGCAGCCTCCGAGGGAAGCGGGGCGAGGACGGAGCCAGCCTGGGTGGCCGACAGGGCTCCTCACGCCCCCTGCGCCGCCCGGCCGCTGCCAGAAGTGCCCCTGGCCCGAGGTGCCCTCGGGAGTTCCAGAGGGGCCCCCATGGCCTCGGGAGCACCCCCTCGAGAGGCCCAGGGGGCTCCCAAGGGGCTCCCAAATGGAGCCACAGGCCGGGGGCACCTTGGGCCGGGTGCACCTTTAGCAACCCCCGAGGAGGAGGAGGAGGAGGAGGAGGAGGAGGAGGAGGAGGAGGAGGAGGAGGAGGTAGTGGAGGAGGAGGAGGAGGAGGAGGAGGAGGAGGGGGAGGAGGAGGGGGATGAGGAGGAGGAGGAGGCGGAGGAGGACCGGTCGTTGAGGCAGGAGAGGGGGTGTCCGAGCGTGAGAAGCTCCAGCAAAACGACCCATGCTGCTCCGAGACCTCCCTCGAGCTTCCGCCTGCTGTGAAGGAGAAAAAGGCGGACGCCTCGTCTTTCTTCTGCGCGTGCGCCCTCCCGCGGGGGCCTCTGCCGGCCTATAGACGAGGAGACGACGACGTGGACAGACGACGACGACGACGACGACGACGACGACGACGACGACGACGACGACGACGACGGCGACGACGACGACGGCGGCGGCGGACGACGACGACGACGACGACGACGACGGCGACAGCGACGACGACGACGTCGACGACGACGCCCGCCTTCCGCCGAGGAAGAGACATTACTCCGTCGACCCTCGAGGGCGAGGCCCTTCCTGAAGTGCCCAAACGATGGCATACTTTGCCCTACAGGCGGACTGGAATCTCCAGCGGAAGGTTGGCAGCGGCGGAGATATCTAGCTGTCGGCTCGCGCCCTGCGGGGCGCGGCACGTGCCCCGAGAGACGTCCTGGATCGGATACGGCAGGCTCGTGTCGCGCCAACCACGGCATTGGCTTCTGACACCGCGCTGGATCGCTCCACCTCGAACGATCGGCCGCTTCGGAAACGTAAGATCGTTCAACATCGACCGATTCAAGGAGGAGGAGGAGAAGAAGGTCGGAAACGTAAGGTCGCCAGCGGAAACGTCGGAACATCGACCGATTCAACTTCGGAAACGTAAGGTCGCCAGCGGCGCTCAACGCTGAACGCCGGCGGCGGGGTGGCCGCCGGTCGGCACGACGCGAACCTGCCGGACGGTCAGGAGCCCGTGCTTCGGGGCGCTCGGAAGTGCTAGCCATGCCCCTGCTCGCGCCCCGACCCCACGAGGAGCCAGAGCGGATATACATACATACATACCTACCTACACACACATACATACATACATACATACATACATACATACATACATACATACATACATACATACATACATACATACATACATACATACAGACAGACAGACAGACAGACAGACAGACAGACAGACAGACATACATACATACATACATACATACATACATACCTACACACACATACATACATACATACATACATACATACATACATACATACATACATACATACATACATACATACATACATACATACATACATACATACATATGTGTTTTTGTTTTCATCGCTCTGGTGGGCGAGGCATTGCGGAGAATCGCCGCCTCATTCGAATAAGACGGAACAGGCAGAGCGGAGATATGGATGAGAAACTCCCGGCCTCCGAGGCCACGTTGTTTGATCCATACCCTGCTTCCCCTGGCGCCCAGAGCGGGGGTGCAGCAGCAGGTGTGCGGATCGCACGTCGATCGCCGAGCTCAGCGTGTCGCAGCGGCGGCCCCGGCGACACGCCATCCCGTACAGGCGATTAGCGTGCCGCTGCGCCCCGCGGGGCGGGAGGCTCGTGGACGCCGGGGGGCTCGGGAAGTGGATCGCGAGTCGCGCCGAAGCGTGGTGGGCCAGAACCGGCGGCGCGACGCGCCAACCAAACGTTCCGACCGTATGGTTTTCCTCCTGAGCGCGGCCCGGAAGGCCCCACGGAGTGCCCCGGGAGCGCCCCAAGGGGCCTCCAACAGAGCCCACGAGGCTCCGAGACGGCCCAAGAGCGCCCCAAGACGCCCAAGATGTCCCCCGGACGGCCCGAAGGGGCTGCTAAAACGCCTCAAGAGCATCGAAGGAGGGCCGTTGGAGGCAAAAAGTCACGTTTCTGAAGGAGTTCAGCTGCCATGCCTCTCTGGGCTTCCACCGCCCCAAGAAGACCCAATAGGTCCCCAAGATCGCCCCGAGATGAGCCAAGACAATCCAAGAGAGCCCCAAGACGGCCCAAAAAGGCCCCCAAGACGGCCCGAGAGAGTCCAAAGAGAAACCCAAGAGGAGGGACACAAACAACGATTTCGAACCTTCTGCCCCAAGACAATCACCGAGACCGTCAGCAAGCCCCCAAGAGACCCCCGAAAGGCCCCGAAATGCCCCCGAGAGAGGCCCCCATGGAGCCCCCAGGAGGTCAAAGAGGATCCAAGAGAGTGCCAGGAAGGTTTCTTTGGAGCCCCCAAGAAGCCCCCGGAAACCCCCAAGAACGGACCCCGAGAGCCTCCAACAGGCCCCCGAAAGGCATCCCAAGACACCCTACGATGCATTCAAAAAGCCTCTAACCCACAGCCCAGGCACGGTGGCGGAATCGGTCTGCACTTTTCTCCTGATCAGGCTCCTCCTCAGGAGGCACGGGCGGAAGGCCCCACGAGGCAACCAAGACCTCTCCCTCTCCTCTTCGTCCTGCTTCTTCTCCCTCTCCACGTCCTCTCCTTCGTCCTCCACTGGGTGTTCCCCGAAGGGTTTCCCCAGCGGCTGAGACAAAGCCTGCTCCTCCTTAGCGCGAGCTCCAACAAACAATTCTGGCAAACTACCACCGCCCGGCGATTCCCGAATCGCTAAGGCCACGCAAGAGACGGCAACGAAGACACTATACGGGCCAGCGGAATGAGCAAAGCGATTGGATAATGAAACACTGGCGCACAGGGCGCCAACATGAGCGCCACTCCACTTCATCCTCAATATGCAATTACTGATGTGTCTTCTCCTCACCACAACCATCATCGACATCACCATCATCATCATCATCATCATCATCATCATCATCATCATCATCATCATCATCATCATCATCATCAGCAGCAGCAGCAGCAGCAGCAGCAGCGCATCATCATCATCATCATCATCATCATCATCATCATCATCATCATCATCACCACCACCACCACCACCATCAAAATCATCATCATCATCATCAGCAGCAGCATCATCAGCATCATCATCATCATCATCATCATCATCATCATCATCATCATCATCATCATCATCATCATCAGCATCATCATCATCATCATCATCATCATCATCATCATCATCATCATCATCATCATCATCATCATCATCATCATCATCATCATCATCATCATCATCATCGTCAGCATCATCATCATCAGCAGCAGCAGCATCAGCATCAGCATCATCATCAGCAGCAGCATCATCATCAGCATCATCAGCATCATCATCGTCGTCTTCATAATCATCAGCATGATCGTCATCATCACCAGCATTACCACCATCATCAGCATCACCATCATCATAATCATCATCACAATCATCGCCACCACCACCATCATCAGCAAAATCAAAACCATCATCCGCAGCACCATCACCATACTCATCGTCATCTTGTGTCCTGATCCTCACTCTCGTCGCACGGCCCTCCTCTCCTCCTCCTCCTCCTCCTCCTCCTCCTCCTCCTCCTCCTCCTCCTCCTCCTCCTCCTCCTCCTCCTCCTCCTCCTCCTCCTCCTCCTCCTCCCTCCTCCTCTCCTCCTCCTCCTCCTCCTCCTCCTCCTCCCCCTGGTCCTCAGCACCCCTTCTGCGCCGGACGCCCTCCTATATACGTCCCTCCTCCTCGCTCCCTCCTCCCTCATCCGAGATCTCTTTTTCCTGCCTTGTGTTCTCCCTTCCCAAACACGATCGCGTCGTACCAAAAAGTCAGGACGGGAAACTCTTTGCTGTTATCGGGCCCTGGGGGCCCTCGCCGGGCCCTGGGACCGTCAAACAACGACTCGGGGTGACAAGCCCGTCCTGGGGAAAGGGTCGGGACTTCCAGGGACTCGTAGTGAACAAATCAGGACCTCGCATATCTGGGCTTCCATCTCCGACACATACCCCCCACACACACACACACACACACACACACACACACACACACACACACACACACACACACACACACACACACACACACACACACACACACACACGCACACGCACACGCACACGCACACGCACACACACACACACACACACACACACACACACACACACACGTTCTGGCATCGCAGCCGGGCGCGCGCGGCGACAAGGCGTAGAAGGCTGGAAAGCAAAGGCTCGCGCGCGCGCAGGCTCGCCCGAACGCTCAGAGACCACCAGGAGACACACACACACACGCACTCACACACGCATGCACACACACGCATACACACAGGCAGAACCGAAGAGCTCGAGGTGCAACTGGAGAGTAAGGAAGAGGAGCGGCGAGGGAGGAGCGGACGAGACACGTGGCCGGAGCCCCGGCGGCAGTGCCCGTGGCACAGGGTGCTCCTGCTGCTGTTGGTCCGAAAAAAGCAAGGCTGCAACATTCGTGGGAACAGCCGCAGGCGTGCGCAACAAGGCTGAGGAGGGACACGCAAGTAGCATGGGATAGAGAACACACATGCACACACGTTTTCCTCCAGCTCGCCGATGGGTTGCATTCGGCGGATGACGTGATACGATGGCGGCCGAATCTCAATAGTTCTTTCGCGACGCAACACCTGCACACCTCACACAGCCTGCCATGCCCAAAACAAAACACCCTAAACACGCAAAGCAACGCAAGTGCAAGTGTCACGGGATCGGTGCAGGAGGAATTGCACCGAATAAAACGAAAAGTCTGGTATCCCCAGCACTGACAGGGCAGGCAGGACAAGCGAGCACCGACTTCAGACCGACTTTTCCGAGCTCCGTGAATAACCACGAGAGCTGGCGGGTGAAAATGCCTACAAGTAGAGGAGGAGGAGGAGGAGGAGGAGGAGGAGGAGGAGGAGGAGGAGGAGGAGGACGACGACGACGACGACGACGACGACGACGAGCGAAGGCAAGATCGTGAACGCGTAGACCAGCCAGGGCTTCGCCCAAGGTGCGCACACAAATGTTCCGCACGAGCTGAAGAAGTATAGGAAGCAGAAAGAAAAAGGCAGGAAAACAAGAGCGAGCAGACACTGACTAAAGGAAAACATGGATCTACACACGGGGGGTGCAGGGGAACGGGAAGCTCTGTGAGCAAGCCCGTGACGCCCCCGAGGCCAAGGACGCCGCCTCCCCCCATGACGAGGGGGCAGCGCGGGGCGAAGAAAAACATGAGAAGAGCACGCATTGCAAAGCTTAATCCAAGCGGGGGGGGGGAGGACAGCGCGATAGAGAGGGAGAGAAGGGGAGAGAGTAAGAGGTGCAGCCCTCACGCAGCCGTACTCAAAACATGGTGTAGGCGTTGATGCTGGCGTCGGGGCTGGTGTCGGAGCTGGTGTAGGTAACGGCGTTGGCTCTAGCGTAGGCGCAGGTGCTCGCGCTGGCTGGTGTAGGTGCTAGCATCGGCGCCGGCGTTGGCGCAAGCGTTGGAGCTGGCGTCGTCCCTGCTGTGGTAGCCGCTCCATTGTCACCGCCACGCTGGTGGTCACCACGCCGCTGGGGAAGATGCTGGAGTCTCTGGTCGTTTCCGCCGTCGTGTCGACCTCCACGTCCCATACTTCATGAATAGTCCCTTCTGTGCTGGCCAGTCCAAGTGTCCCCGTCTCGCTGGTGGTCGCCTCCTCGTAGGGAAAGATGGTAAGCCCACGCGTTAGGTCTGGCGTTAGCGCTGGCGTGATCGGCGTTGGTGCTGGCGTAAGCGCAGGCGTTGGTGTTGTCGTCGAAGCTGGCGTAGGTGCTAGTGTAGGCGCTGGCGTTGGTGCCACCGCAGGAGCAGGCGTTGGTGGCGTCGGTGCTCAGGCGCAGGCGTTAGTACCTGGTATGGGCGCTGGCGTCGGTGCTGGTTTAGGCGCTGGCGTTGGTGCCCGCGTAGGCGCAGGCGTTGATGCTGGCGTCCGTGCTGGTGTACTCGCTGGCGTCGGCACTTGCGTAGTCGCCGCCATTGGCACTGGCGTCGTGTTGCCGTCGTGTCAATCAGTCGGCCCTGCTGTGGTGGCCGCTCGAATGGTCTCCGCCTCGCTAGTGGTCGCCTCCAGCCTCCTCGCTTGAAAAGATGGTAGGAGCAGGCGTTGGTGCTGGCGTCGGTGCTGGCGCAGGCGTCGCTGGTGGTGCTGGCTGAGGAGCAGGCGTTGGAGCCAGCTTCGGTGCTGGCGTAAACGCAGGCGTTGGTGCTGTCGTCGGCGCCGCCGCTGCTGGTGCCAGCGTAGGCGCGGACATTGGTGCTGGCGTCGGCGCTGGCGTCGGAACTGTAGGCGCTGGCGTTGGTGTCGGCGTAGGCGCAGGTATTTGTACTGGCGTCGGTGCTGGTGTAGGCGCTGGCGTCGGCACTGGCGCAAGCGTCGCCGTTGGTCCGGGCGTAGGCACAGGCGTTGGTTCTGGTGTGGGTGCTGGCGTTGGTGTCGGCCTGCGCCCACGCTGGCGTCCGTGCTGGTGTACGCGCTGGTGATGGCGCTGGCGCAGGCGCCAGCGTTGGAGCTGGCGTCGACCCTGCTGTGCTGGCCGCTCCAGTTGTCGCTGCCTCGCTGGTGGTCACTTCGCTGCCAGGGAAGGTGGTGCAGGCTCCAATCGACTCTGCCGTCGTGTCAACCCGCACGACGCACATACACACTTCATCAATCGCCCCTGTTGTGGTGGCCGCGCGAATTGTCTCCGCCTTGCGGATGGTCGCCTCCTCGCCGGGTAAGATGGTAATTGCAGGCGTTGATGCTGGCGTCGGCGCTGGCGTAGGTGCGGGCGTTGGTGCTGGCGTACAAGCAAGCGTTGGTGCTGGTGTCGATGCTGGCGTATATGATGCAGGTGCCCGCGTTGGCGCCGGCGGAAGCTAGGCTGGCGTCGGCGTTGGCGCAGGCCCCAGCATTGATCCTGGCGTAGGCGCAGGCGTTGGTGCTGGCGTCGGTGATGGCGTTGGTTCTACTCGCCGTGCAACTCATGAGATCCACCGTGCTCCTCGTAGGCGCAGGCGTTGGTGCTGGCGCCCGCGCCAGTGTAGGCGCTAGCGATGGCGCTGGCGCAGGCGCCAGCGTCGGAGCTGGCGTCGTCCCTGCTGTGGTGACCCCTCCAGTTGTCACCGCCTCGCTGGTGGTCACTTCGCTGCTGGGGAAGATGGTACAGGCTCCAATCTTCTCTGCCCTCGTGTCAACCTCCACGCCCCACGCTTCATCAATAGTCCCTGCCGTGGTGGCCGCTCAAGTTGCCTCTGCCTCGCAGGTGGTCGCCTCCTCGCCAGAAAAGATACTAGACGCAGGCGTTGGTGCTGGTATCGGCGCTAGCGTAAGCGTCGCCGTTGGTGCTGGCGTAGGCGCAGGTGGTCATGCTGGAGTCGGTACTGGAGGCAGTGCTGGTGTAGGCGCTGGCGTTGGCGCCCGCGTAGGCGCAAGCGTTTGTGCTGGCGTCCGTGCTGGTGTAGGCGCTGGCGTTGGCGCTAGCGTAATCGATGACAAGTGCCAAATGTCACGGAGATGGTGCCGATGCCAAATGTCGCAGAGGTGGTGCCGATGTCTGGTGTCACGGAGATCGCGTCGATGAAACATGTTACGGGGATGGCGCCGATGTCAAGTGTCACGGATACGGTGCACCCATTGAGGTGAATGCCGCTGTACACAGGCTGGCGGGGGCCATGATTTGCCCGCCCTATCTTGATCTCACAGGCCTTGGCTCTGAGTTGCGCGCGTGCCCTAAACATCCAGCATCCGCCCTGGCCGCATGGCCAGTAGAATTAGCAACGCCTCCGAAATCAATACGTGCCTAGGAGTTGCGTTGGATGGTCAGACCTGGTGTCATTTTGTTGCGCGCCCGCACGCCGTATTTCAGCCACACTCGTGGAACCAGCTTGTCCGGGGAATTGGTCTCAAAAGTTCCAATGCTATGGCGCGGGCGACGGCGGCAATAAGCACATGTCGGTGCGTTGACGTGGCCCGCACATGCTTTGCCAGCTGGCCTGCAGATGCTCGACAACTCCGGGGAGTCACATGCCTCCAGACAGATGTGGATGGAGTCGCCGTGACTCCGACGGTGGTGCTCCGCCGACCCTTTCTGCGTCTCAAGGCCCGTGCGACTCCTCCCCCCCAGAATCCCCCCCCCCAGACATCCGCCGATCCGACTTTTTTTCTATCCGCGCCCCCAGAGGTACTGACCCCCTGCCCGAGAGTGGCTTCTTTTCGTCCCAGATCCAGTTTTGATGGCCCCCGGGCCCGATAACGGGCCCTGTACGATTTTTTTAATCCGCGCCCCCAGAGGTACTGACCCCCTTGCCCGAGAGTGGCTTCTTTTCGTCCCAGATCCAGTTTTGATGGCCCCTAACGGGCCCGATAACGGGCCTCGGAGGCCGAAAACCCAGAGAAAACGCCGATACGATTTTTTCTTATCCGCGCCCCCAGAGGTACTGACCCCCCTGCCCGAGAGTGGCTTCTTTTCGTCCCAGGTCCAGTTTTGATGGCCCCCAGGCCCGATAACGGGCCCTGGAGGCCGAAAACCAGGAAAAAACCAAGAAAAAACGGAAAACCCAGAAAAAACCAGGAAAACCTTGGAGGCCGAAAACCAAGAAAAAACGCTGGCTCCATAAACCAGGAAAAAACGCCGGCTTGATGTCCTCGGATCTCTAGGCCTCCCAGGCCTCGAAGCCAGAAATTTGACCCCCTCCCCCCCCCCCCGGGCCTTGCACGGGCCCCCGCCGAACTCGTCAGGAGAGGGGGGGGGGGCCCGGCTCTCCCCGAGCGGGCCGGGCTCTCCCCGAGGCCACGCTTACGGCCCCAGGAGAGCCCGCCGAAAGCTCCCAGACACTGCGAAGACCTTCCGGCAGCCAGGATGGCCCCCAGGGCGGCCCAAGAGGCGACCCCCCAAAAGACCCCCAAGGCCCCCCAGACACCGCACAAGAAGGCTGCAAGAAGCCAACATCGGCCAATTCTCGATGATACATATATATATATGTATATATACATATATATATATAATGTGTGTTTGTTTGTGTGGTTGTTTGTTTGTTTGTATGTAGGTAGGTAGGTAGGTAGGTAGGTAGGTAGGTATGCATGCATGCATGCATGCATGCATGCATGCATGCGTGTATGTCTGTGTGTACGTATGTATGTATGTATGTATGTATGTATGCATGCATGTATGTATGTATGAATGTATGTATGTATGTATGCATGTATGTGTGTATGTATGTGTGTATGTATGTATGTATGCATGTATGTATGTATGTATGTATGCATGCATGCATGCATGCATGCATGTATGTATGTATGTATGTATGTGTGTATTTATGCATGTATGTATGTATGCATGCATGCATGCATGCATGCATGTATGTATGTGTGGTTGTGTGGATGTATGTTTGGTTGTTCGTGTGTATGTATGTGTGTGTATGTATGTATGTATGTATGCATGCATACATACATGCATGCATGCATGCATGCATGCATGCATGCATGTATGTATGTGTATGTGTGTATGTGTATGTGTGTATGTATGTATGTATGTATGTATGTATGTATGTATGTGTTTATATGTAAGTAGCTGCATGCATACATCTATATATATATATATATATATATCATCTACGATTTTACCGTTTTCCAGCGCTCCAAGGCGGCCCAGGGGCCCTAGAGGAGACCGAACTGACAACACGGGCCTTCCAGCCCAAGATGCCCTCAGGAGGCCCCAAGAGGTCCCAAAGAGGTCCCAAGAAGGGCCCCAAACGCCCCAGGAAGCTCCAAAATGGCCCCCGAAAAACCTCAAAACTGCCCCCCAAAGGCTCCCCAGTGGCACCCCACGACATCCCAACGAACATCCAAGAGGCCTCTGATCCGCAACCCCAGCCTGCTGGCGGCATGGGCCGAATGCCATCAAAACAAGGCCACGAAGCTGGTGGCTCGTCATTTTCCGCTCCCGCGGGCTCACACGAGTCACCTTCGAAATCGCCTTTCAACCTCCACTTCCCTCACGTCTTCCCCCTTTTGCCTCCCTCCTATCCCTTCTCCGCCTGACTGCCCTTGCCATTTTCCGTTTTCACGGGCTCCCACGAGTCACCTTCGAAATCGCCCTTCCTCCCCCCCTTCCCCCACGCGGGTCCTCTTTCTCTTTATCCCCCCCCCACTCCTCCTCTTCACTGCCCTTTTCCCGTTCCTCATCGCACCCTCGTCATCAATTTTTCGCGTTCTGGCAACTCCCACGCAGGCACGCCCGCACGACTTGCATTCGAGTTTGCGCTGTGCGTGAACGCGCGCGCAGAGTTCGCCCCCCCCCCGCCCGCGAACTCGGATTTGGGAAGATTCCCCCTGCGAGTGCCCGAGAGCTCGCGCGGCGCCTGCCAACTGCGGGACGTGAGGCTGGCGCCCGCGCAGTCCGCGCACGCCGCCTCGGAACGGCTTCCTGTTCGGCGTTGCGACATTGGGCGGAGGGGGGGGGCCTTGTTCCGGACCTATTCGTGCGACTGTTTGCAACAGTGCGTCCAACAGGGGAGACTCCACCTGCTCGAGCCAGGCGCCAAAACCAGCCAACATCTACTCCAGGGGGAGGGGGTTGCGAGGGCCGCGCCGATCGGCAAGACAATGAATAAGAAAACGATCACCTTCCTTCCCTTCGCGCAGTGTTCTGTCTCATGCGCGCCAGGTATGTGGTCCTGCCGCGGGAATCCCATCTTGCAAGCCGCGCGCGTCAGCTATCGTTTAAACCGCTTTGCCGCGTCGGCCACGCCTTGCTCGCTGGCCCTTCGTTTGTCAAATGCTCTGCAGACCACTCTGGCTCCTTTCGGCGACTGATGATGCCCCACTTGGTTCTGGTTCAAATGACCCGTGTCCCAGAAAGTCTTCCCGCAACCTGGCGCACAGCACGTCAGCGGCTTAGATTCCGCCTCAAACTTCCGTTTGCGATTGTTTGATTCGAGCGTCAACTTCCCGCACTCCTCCGCGCATATCCGACGCAGCTTCTCCCCAGCAGCGTTGCGTTTCTTCCGCGCTTTTTTTGACCTCCATGTTTTCGAAGAGCGACAGGCACGTGCCGTTCGAACATCCCACTGTGCAAACGCTTTGAAGTGCCTTCTTTGGGCCCCCTTGGGACTCCCGCTGCACTCAACATCAAGAAAAGCCTTCAGAACTTTCATGGTAGTGTAGCTGGAGTGGTGGTAGTGGTCGAACTCGATTCCAGTCGCAATGTGTTTTCTGACCAGCGACCATTTTGTTTCTCCTCAAAACATGCGTGTGGACAAGTACATCCAAAATGCACAGATGGACCGGTATACAGAATGGAGTTGGCGTCGGGGCTGGCGCTGGTGCTGACAGCTGTGCTGGTGTAGGCTAAAGCGTTGGTGCCGGCGCAGGCGCTGGCTATCGTGCTGTCGTCAGTGCTGGCGTCGGCGCTGGTGTAGGCTCTGGCGTTGGTGCCAGCGCAATCGCAGGCGTTTATGCTGCCGTCGGTGCTGGCGTCGGTGATGGCGTCAGTGCAGATGAACAAATGCCAGAACTTCCGCCCCAGGTCGGGGTGAACCACCGCCCGAATTTCCGCCCCAGGTCGGTATGGTGCTGCCAATCTCAATCGTGGTACTCGCACTGGTGCTGCTGGTTGCGCTGGAGCTGCTGCGCGATGCGCCGCTTGGGACGTTCTACCGGTCTATCCGCGATTTTCGGCGTGCCGGCCCATCCGCTATCGCACGGCGGAGGGGGTACTCAGAGGTTGTTCGATTGCGTCGGTGCTGGCATTGGTGCTGGCGACATTGCTGGTGTAGGCACAGGCGATGGTGTAAGTGTAGGCGCCGGCGTTGGTGCAGCGTCGTTCGAACGTCGCACTCCTGGGTACTGAAGTCGCCCTTGTTGCCGTTTTGCCTGCTGGTCGAGGTCGCACTGCCGAAAGGGGATATGCTGCTCAACGTGGTGCTGTTGATATCCGTCGTGCTGCTCCACGACGTCTGCCAGAACCAACATGCGGCTCCGCGTCGTGCTGCTGGTGTGCGCCATGCGCCGCACTCCTGGGTGTGAGGGTCGCAGGCTGGTGACCAACGTATCCACGAAGCTGCTGGCCGTTGTGGTCGTGCCGTGCAGCGCCGTCGCGCCGCATTCATCGATGCCGTGCCGCCAGCGTCGCCGGCCTTGTTCGGTGGTGCTGTGTCGCTGGGTAGGCGTGTCGTCGATGGTGATGCCGTAACTGATGCATGGTATGGTGGTCTGCGTCGGTGTGGGGCTGCTTTGCAACTTGCTTGGTCTTTGTTTGGACTGCTGTTGGTGTTGGTGGAGGGTGCTGGGAGTCGGTGCTGTGGTGGTTGGTTGCTGATGTTCGGCGGTTGAGGTCAACGGGCGAAGGTGGATATGTACGGTGGGATGCTGGATGGTGGAGGTCGGAATGCTGGGCTGGCGGAGGCCCGAGGTCGATGGTCGGAGGTGGAAAGGGGCGGTTAGGTGCTGGATGCTTGACGTCGGAGTGGTGAGCTGGTGGAGGCTGGAGGTCGATAGGTGGAGGTGCACGGACTTCCTTACCCTATGCTGCGGCGCCGTGCCCTCAGAACTCACGAACCACGCTCTCACACTGCTGGATGTCCTGGCGATGTGCTTGGGAATCGCGCTATCGGTCGAAACTTTCTTCATGATGGTTTGGCGCCTCAGCGACCCGCCCGCTCGAACTGGCCGCCTGGGCCCGCCCGCTCGACCTGCCCGTTTTAAGGTTCACCCGCCCGACACGCCCGTCTGGCTCTGCCGCTTGCGCTCCCGCTCCTGACCCTCCTCCTGCGCGTCTCTCTCGTGCTCCATCCTGCTCCCTCCCCCCTTTCAGGAGGAGAAAAAACACACAGACACAATGAATCGTCGATTCCCCAGAAAATATGGGAAAATATGGGCAGTGGGGGGGAAGACAGAAACCTTGAAAATATGAGACAATATGGGTAATCCTTTTATTTGTGTGTATTTCTTTGTGTGTCCCAGGACCCCTTCCCCCTTGTCCCTCCGCTCCTCCCCTCCCTCCCCTGTTCTAGGGGGCTGCGCCAACTACTCGCAGCAGGTAGGGAAGGTATACCCCCAAAGAAGGTGCGCTCGAAGACGAAGAGGGCGGGTACCGAGGGTTGGGTATATTCGTGACGAATGGCACGCAAGCACATGAGAGCGAACAGTCTTAAGATGCTTGTTGTTGTTCTTGCTTGTTACTGTAACTATTGTTGTGGCTGTGTTGTTGACGTCGTCGCTGCTGTTGCTGGTGTTGTTGTTATTGGTGTTGCTGCTGTTGTTGAGCTCTTACTACTGAAGAATAATTGTTGTTGATCCCCCCCTCCGGTGCACATTGTATTTTTCATTTGAAGTGCCCCTCCCGGGACTCGCACCCTGTTTTCTATCAGGGAAAATCTTGAGGCTCAAACTGTGCCCCTGGCCCCCGGTTTACAACAACAACGGCTCCCGCTTGATACTTCCTCGAAATTTACTGTGGTCCCCCGCTCCCGCTTGAGACTTCCTTGCAATTTACCCCAGAATCGCGCTCCCGCCTGAGACTTCCTCGCAATTTATTCAGACGCCGCACTCTTGCCATTCAGGAATCGCGCGTTCGCTGGGGACTTCTTCAAAAATACTTAGGAATCGCTCTCCCGCTGGAAACTTCATGTGTCCCCTCTTTCCCTGTTTTAGGGGCTGCGCCGCGCCAACTACACGTGCCAAGTAATGAAGATGTACCCGCACGCTCTCGCCTGAGACTTCCCCACAATTCATTCAGGATTCACGCTTTGATCCGCCCGCCGGACCCGCCCGTTAGGGCCGCCCGCCTTACTTGCCTGTGACGGCAGGCCCGGCGGCTCGCTTGGAAGCTCGGCGGGTGCTTTCACGTCCCGCACGCCCGACCCGCCCGTTAGTGTCCGCCCGCGGGTCTGCAGGCCCCGCCCGCCCGACCCGCCCGTTGGGGACCGTTGCCCGACCCAACCGTCCAGGTCTGCCGCTTGTTTTCCGGATCCTCTCTTAAGCCCCGCACCTTCTAATCTCTCTCGTCCGCAGTTCTGCTCCCTCCCTCTTGTCCCTTGCCTCCCTTTCTTCCCCCACTCCTTTCCTCCTCGCTTGTTCGTTTCTCTCTCTCTCTCTCTCTCCCTCTCTCTTTCTGTCGCTCTCTCTTTCTCTCTCTTTCTCCTTTCTCACTCCTCTTGCTCTTTGAGGGGCTGCGCCCAATACACGTGGCAGGTCAGGAAGATGTGCCCCCCAGAGGGGGTACGATCGAAGACGAAGAGGGCGGGTGTCGGGGGTTTGGGATATACGTGGTGAGGTACGCGCGATCAGATAAGAGCGAACAATCTTACAATGAGTGTTGCTGTTGTTTGTGGTGGTGTTGCTGTTGTTGTTGTTGTTGTTGCTGCTGTTGTTGTTGTTGTTGTTGTTGTTGTTGTTGTTGTTGTTGTTGCCGTCGTCCTCGCCCACGACCCCTCGCGACCGACCCCGCGACCCGTCCGCGACCCACCCGCGACCCACCCTGCGACCCACCCGCGGCCCGCGCGCGAGCCACCCCACGACCGCCCCCTCACTCATGTCCGCAACTGCGGGATGCTACGCAACAGCGTGGGGGGGAAGACGGGTCCTGAGGCAAGCGGGTCCTGTACCCGGGGGCCTTCACCCAGGATGAGCTCCTCATCCTGGGCCGTCTTCTGACAGCCCCCGGGGCCCGTGGAGGGCCCCGAGCGCCCGCAGACGGAGAAAAACCTCAGGACCCGCTTCCCTCAGGACCCGCTTCCCACATGGCGAACGTATCCTGCCCGAGCCAAGCACTTCGTCGTCGTCGTCGTCGTCGACGTCGTCGACGTCATCGTCGTCTTCGTCGTGCTCGTCGTCGTCGTCGTCGTCGGCGAGCTCCTCGTGCTGCAGTGCCGATCACTTCGTCTCCAGCGCCGCGAAGGTCTTCGGCGACGTCATCGTCGACGTCGACGACGTCGACGCCGTCGTCGACGCCGCCGTCGTCGTCGTCGTCGTCGACCCCCTCGCGCGCACGCGGCGACCGCACCCGCCGCCGCGCATCACACCGGCGCCAGGGCGGCCTGCCCGCAGCGCGCCAGGCCACCGCGCGGCACCGCCCAGGGCGCGGCTGGGCGGCGGGCGGCGCGCGCGCGCGCCGCCCAGGCACGGCGACGACGACGGGCACGGGCGACGGCGGCGGCGGCGGCGGCGGCGCGCACGGCACGGCGACGACGACGGCGAGGGGCGACGGCGGCGGCGGAGAAAGAAGAAGAAGAAGCATAAGAAGAGGAGGAGGCATAATAATGATGAGAAGACATATGTGAATCATAATGAGAATAATAATAATAAGTATTAGTATTGTTATAATAATAATAATAATAATAATAACAATAATAATGATAATAATAATAATAATAATAATAATAATAATAATAATAATAATAATAATGATAATGATAATACTAATAATAATAGTAATACTAATAATAATGATAAGAATAACACTAATAATAATGAGAAGACACTAATAATAATGAGAAGAAGAAGAAGAAGGATCAACCTTGCGCTGCACGTCTGACGTACCGTTCCTTCCGAACCCTGTTGTGACACAGCAGGAACGAGCCACCTCCAACAAATCGCACGACCAGGTGAGCTCGGCCGAGGGAGGAGCGGCGACCGCGGCAGCTGCAACGACGACGACTCGGAGGAGGAAACATACTCATGCCGCGGCCCTCCTGTCGTCGCCACGGCTGGACCCGCCTCGAAGTCCTGGCCCGCATGCGTCCGTGGAGAGGCCTGTGGAGTAGCGGTGTCGGTGGCCTGTTGCCCCCCGCATGTCGGCGGCGGCAACAACGACGGCGGCAGCGGCAGCGACGGCGGCCTGGGCATAACGTCGTCCCCCTTCTCGTCCTCTTCCTCCTCGTCGCCGTCCTCTTCCCCCTCCCCCTCCTCCTCCTCCTCCTCCTCCTCATCATCATCCTCCTCCTCCTCCTCCCGCTCCTCGGCCTCCTCCTCCTCCTGCTCCTCCTCCTCCTCCTCTTCCTCCTCCTCCTCCTCCTCCTCCTCCTCCCCCTCCTCCTTTGTCCGCTCATCGGGCCGCGCCAGCCTCGCCCAGGGCCACGCGCGCTGGGTGCCCATGGCGCATCGCTGGCGCGTGCTGGCCCCCAAGCGCCTCCAGGGACTCCCCTTCGACCCCTGTGGCCTCTGACACGGGCCGTTCGCCCAAGCGCCTGTAGTTTCCGAGCCGAGGGGGAAGATCTTGACAAGACCCAAGACGGATGGGGGCGACCTGGGTTCGGCTGGAACTCTCCATCGGTGAAGCAAGCCGTGACCAACCCGAGGGAGCTCCATCTTTCTCGATCTGGTTCAAGTTCCAAGGCATGCGACTTCCGTGGGCCACCGTCTGGGCCAAAGCTGAGCTCCAGACTGGGTGGGGGTGGCGCGCTTTCAGCCCTGCTGGATCGCGTTACATCCGCATGGTCTCTCTGTGGTTCCCACCACTGTCCCCATCGTCCGCATCATCCCCTCGATGACAGTGCGATCTCGTCCTATTCGATGACAGTGGCGAGGAATTGGAGACAGTGCTGGATCGCGTCGCATCCTCGCATTGATCACCGTTAAAAACCAGCATCATCATTATCGTCATCACCACCATCACCACCACCACCACCACCACCATCATCATCATCATCATCATCATCATCATCATCATCATCATCATCATCATCATCATCATCATCATCATCATCATCACCAGCAGCAGCAGCATCATCATCACCATCGACGTCGTCGTCCTCGTTATTACCCTACCAGTCAATATCTTCTTCATCCGCAGCTTCACCATCAATCGCAATGATAAACAACACCATCGTCGTCATCGTCATCATCATCATCATCATCATCATCATCATCATCATCATCATCATCATCATCATCATCATCATCATCATCACCATCATCATCATCAGCATCATCATCATCGTCGCCATCATCACTAGCATCATCAGCATCCTCATCACCATCACCATCGTAATCGTCATCACCTGACTCATATTGACCATCATGGTCATGATCGTGATCATGATCAGCATCATCATCATCATCACTATCATCATCATCATCATCATCATCATCAGCATCATCATCATCATCATCATCATCATCATCATCATCATCATCATCATCAGCATCATCATCATCATCATCATCATCATCATCATCATCATCAGCATCATCATCATCATCATCATCATCATCATATTCATCCTCATCATCATCATCATCATCATCATCACCATCACCATCACCATCCCATCATCATCATCATCATCATCATCATCATCATCATCATCAGCATCATCATCATCATCATCATCATCATCATCAACATCATCATCATCATCATCATCATCATCATCATCATCATCATCATCACCATTCTCATGATCATCACCACCCACCACCAGGAGCCAAACAGCGCGCAGATTGGAGTTATCGAGAATCAGCGCCAGAGGCAAGCGCGAGCTCCCTGGGAGCGATCTGGAGAGTACGCAGAAGAGGAGGGAGGGGATTCACGGGGCCCAGAGAGGGGAACTATGGGAGAGTGGAGCAAAGACGAGGCAGGAAACAGACAAATCAAGAGGCAAAGGAGAAAGGTAACGTGAAGAAAGAGGACCGAGGGCGTTCGAGGATGAAGACGGGCGTAGGGTACCAATGGAAAAGAGAAGTGGCACACATACGGGCCAAGAAGACTGAAACTTTAATTGACTGAGAGGGCGAACTTGAACAAACCAGTTTTGGGGTACGGGTCCATGGAATTCAAATTCATTGGGTCTGGACCAACTTACCTCCGGCGCATGATAAACGCCCCTCCTCTGGCTGATGTATGACCAAACTACAAGGCCTAAGCTCGGCGGCGAGCGAAGGGAAGAAGTGAGAAGGAGAAGGCCTTCTCAGAAGGGCTTCTCCAAAGCGCTCTGGCCTTCTGCGAGACATCTTCCGTGTCGCGTCGGGGAAAGCTTAGCAAGCTCCTCGGAAGGCCTGGGGACTTCCGAGCCTTCTGAGAAGGCCTTCTCCTTCCCACTTCCCGCCGGGCTCGCCGCTGATAAGCTTGTCCGAGCGGTGATGACGTCATGTCTACTGCAAGAGCTGCCATGTTATCACGTGCATCCACGTGCACGACTTCTTAGCGCCCAGCATCTTCCGCCCTCCCTGGGCACACACCGCAGAAGGCTACAGCTGCTGCTCCCAACTGCGTTTGGCAGTTCTCGCCGGTGCTCATAGAACTGGAGCAGAAGAAGAACGTCATCCAAGAACCTGGGACAAAAAAACATCCTCCAAGAAAATCAGGGCACCATCCACGAGAACATCCAACAAGCACGACGAACATTAGGGCACCTCCCCGATACGACCTCGATCTTATACCTCGGTCCGACCGTCTTGCTCCTGTGAAAGGCGTACCCTGTACATTACAGACGTAGATTGCCTTCAAAGCGGCTATGAAACAGATCAGCCTTTTGACAGGGAGGGGCTTACACGTCGGTCGGAAGAAGTAGGTAATAAACATGAGGTGGGAAGGCAGAAAAAGTGGATTGGATCCAGGCCCTCCCAGAGAATAACAAAACGCAGCAAAAGCACATCGATTATTGACGTAGGAAGGCGCTTGAAGCAGATTGGGATATGGAAATCCAAGAAATACCTACCTTCAACCACCGGCGTGCACCGCGGCCTGGGAGCATACCGAGGATGGACGCACTGAACACCAAAAGGAAGGAACGGACCACGCCTCCTGCCACCGGGTAACCTTGGATACTGCATACTGCGGGCATCGGAAGGGCTGGTGTACGACCGCAATCAGCACTCCAACTGCCCCCGCAGATCCGACGCGGAGCACGTTCGTCCACCATGCGCTCGGTGAGCGCAGGCACTGCACTGGTTCATGGAGTGTGCAAGATCAACCCGAACTGGATCGAAACGCGTCGAGCTTGCTTTGAAGAGTCACGGGCTGGGATGAGGACCGAGGAAGAGGGAAGGGTAAGAACGGAGGAGGAGAGAGCAGGGAGAAGGAGTGTGAGGCAGGAGAAGTGGACAGGCAGGAGGAGAGAGGAGAAAAACAGTGGAGGAGAAGGAGGAATTCGAAGGGAGGAGGAGTGGGAGGGGGGAGGAAGAGGAAAGGGTGGAGAGAGGAGAGCGGGAGTGAGGAGGGAGGAGGAATGGAGGAGTGGGGAAGGCGGAGGAACAGGGCGGAGGGGGAGGGACCCGCAGGGGCGGGGAGCGCCACGGCGGGACACTCCCCCGCGCCTCTTCGGAGGCGGACGCACGACGCGGCCCTCTCTGGGGCGGGCAAAGGCTGCAGATTGCAAACGCGGCCAGGGCGGAGCGCCGCGCGCCGCGCCGACGCAGAGCTGCCGCGGGGGCGCGCCTCCGCCGCGCGGCGCGGGGGGCGCGTGCAGCAGCTCGCTCGCTCTCCGCGCGGCCGCGCGGCCGCCGGCGCGCCCGCGGGCGAAACGCTCGCCGCGCCCGCGCGGGCACGCCACCCCCGAGCGAAGTGTGGACGACGGAGCCGAGGGCGAGGGCGACGGGTCGCCCGCTCGGCGCGGGCCGCCAAGACGTGGCGGGTGGAAAACTAGATGGGGCACGAGCAGGCGCGGCGCTGTCAGGCGGAATCTGCGCGGCGCCGAGGCGAGGGCGACATGCTCGTCCGCTGGAGCGTCCACGCCTTGTGGAGAGCGAGAGGTGCGCGCCGTGTCCAGGCGGAAGCTTCACTTCTGAGGAGCAGTGAGCGCAGCGCCGAGGCGAGAGCGCGACGTGTCGCCCTTTCTCTCTTCGGATGCGCGCCCCGCCCCAGGTCCGCCACGCATGCTGCAGCGTCGGCGACGGAACGGTCAGTGCGGGAAAGGGGAAACGCTGTTGTCCTAGCAGGTCGACTGTGCCGTCCCGAGCTGGGTCGCCATCGGCCAGCCAGGGTCCCAAGCTGGGCCGCCATCGGCCAGCCAGGCGGCAAAGTCGGAGGATATCCCCTCCCCCCCAAAAAAGGATGAGGGGAGGCAGGAGGAGAGAGGAGTGAAGAGGAACGAAGAGTGAGAAATGAGGAGAGGAGAAGGAGGCGCGAGGAGGGAGGGGTGCTGAGGGAGGAGGGACGAGGGAGGGCCCTGAAACCCGACGTTGCGAACAGAAATGCAACATCGCAGAAAATCGCGACCAGAGCCCTGGACTCCGTCTATCTGCGGCAGCTTTCGAGCCCGATCCGTCTGTGATGGTCCGGGGGCCTGAGACTGGGGTCACACGCCCGTTGTGGAAAAGCTGCAGCGCCCAGATCTCCCCAGAGACCCGATGCCCTGATTTGTTTGATTTGTTCAAGGCAGGGTTCCCAAACCCAGGCACGCAACGTCCCGACTTCTTCAGGACGGCGCCCCCGGAAGCCCCGCACCTTTCCCCCTGGACCCGTTTTTCGTCTCGAGTCGTTCTTGAGGGCCCCCGGGGGCCGAGAATGGTGAAAAACCGTCCGTCCTGATTTCCTTCTACGACGCGAGCATGTCTGGGCAAGTCTCGACCCACTCCCGGGCACCGGCTCGGCATCCCAAGTCCTTCTTTCACGGGCCCCGGCCCGGCCGAGGGCCTCTACAGAGGCCGAAAACACGGCGAGGCCTCCGCCTTGATGTCTTCCATGCGTTCGAGGCCGAGCAGCGCGACCCTCGCCGGGTGGCCTTGGGGTCAAAGCTCGGGCCCCTTGGGCGCAAAGGAGGGAGGGGCGATGAACACGGGGGGGGGGGGAGAAAGGGGCCCTTCTCGGGCCCCTGAAGGCTCCTTCTGGGCCCGAAAGGGCCCCCTCCTCGCTGCCCCCCCCAATCATCACCCCCCCATTGCGGTTAGGTCGGGCATGTCCCCCTACAGGCGGATGTTGGGCGAAAGGTAAAAAAACATAACATAATCCAACAGAGTCTGAAAAAATACACGAAAAATCGTCCCCCGACTATTGTTTGACTATTTTTGAAGATTCCTCCTGTAGAGGGGCGTGCCCGACGTACCATTGCGCGTCCTCCGGGTCTCTGGCGGCCGTTCGGGGCGGCTGCGAACACACCCAGGAGCACTCTCGCCGAGGTGCAGCTGCCGAAGGGCACACCGAGGCTGGAACGCCGCCGAGAAGCAACGAAAGTGACCGGACATCTCGAAGCTCGAAAACCTCGAACCTCAATAGATGAAGGGGCCCTGGGACACACAAATAAATACAAACAAATATAAAGAGATTCCCCATCTTTCCCCATATTGTCTGGGTTTTTGTCTTCCCCCCCACTTCCCATACTTTCCCATATTTTCCGAGGAACCGAGGATCAATTGTGTCTCTGTGTGTTTTTCCTCTCCTGAACAGAGGAGGAGCCAATCTCATAAACCTAAACTCTTGGCGGTCCGCGCGGGTCTCTCTTGGATCTGCGCCGGTCAGGCCCTCCCTGGCTCGAGCCTCGAAGCTCGGGACACCTCGAGCCTCGACAGCCTCAAAAAAAAAATATCAAAAATCGAAAGCCTCAAAGGCTCGGGAAGATCGGAGACGTCGAGAATCGA
>CAUYUJ010008755.1:0-32500 GCA_963575745.1 Prorocentrum cordatum | reverse complement strand
CCAACCGGGGAGCGCGGCACCCGCGACGGATTTTGTGAGACGGGCGCCCGGGCGCCCTTGTGGCCCTGTGGCATGAGTGAACAAAGTGTTTGTGCACTTTGATTCGCGGTAGTCTCGGTTCCGACTCTGCCCTTTGTCGACTGCATGGCAGACGAACGGGTGCGGCATCCGTTTGCAACAGAATTTGTGCCTGACGGACGCGCCGTACAGTGATCTTATTGCCCTGGCAGCGCACGGTTGCACATGCCCATGCGCCGAATGGCGTACGGCTTCCTGCTCCCGCTAGATTCTCTTTCTTTAAAGGAGAATAGACTATCCCCTGGCTTTATCGGTACATTCTTTTGTGTTGCATGTACATGTGATTCTGCCCCATCGTCCATCCTAATTATGAGGTCGTACCATCCCAGCCCGGCCGGGCCCCTCCCCGCCATCCTCTTCAAAAGAAGTATGCGCGCACATTCGTGCATCAACAAGTATTAGTTCCCGTGAATCTTTGGCAACAAATGAGACGAAGTGCACACGCGCGCGTCGTCGCGCGCGCATGCCGAAATCCTTCAAAAACTTGTGGTTTCGGAGAGATGTTAAAGTCGAGTGCCCCAAAAACATATATATATATATATATATATATATATATGTGTATAAAACATTTGGTTTCGCAACACGGATGTTCCAAACAAGCTTTCGCGCGAGGCCTTGCGAATTCGTAAGAAAAACAATCGGTGTTTCAACATGTTAAAAAAACGTGCCTTCCAAAAGGGCTTCGCGCACGCGCATGTCGAAATCGTTCGAACTCCCATGCGCGCTTGCTGGGGTGGCAGGTCCCGTGTCAAATAATTCCATGCGGGCCACTCTCGCGCGTCTGCCGCACGCGCGTTTCGAATTCCTTCCAAAACCTTCGACGCGGCGTGATCAGCATCGGCGCCGTCACTGGCTGCCCCGTCGTCGCTATCAGCATCGTCACCAGCATCGCTACTATCGTCGTCGTGTCAGCCGTCGTCGAAGTTGCCATGATACCGCTCCCGTCCAAGCCGACGACTCGCATTGACATGCCCGTTGAGATGTGCCGACTGGTCAGCGCCACCGCGTTCGCGTCGGTCGCGCCAAACTAGTTGGCCGCTGCCCGCGCGTGCTTGGGTTGGCGAGGCCGCAGAGATGCACCAGCCAACGCCAAGCATGCGTCGCAATCGCCACCGTGTGGGTGTTGCAAACCAAATTGCGGGTGGGTGGGTGGGATGTTTGCAAGAGCATGGGATGTTTTAATTCGTTTGTGAAAATCAAGTGCACTACGCATATCGCCCCGCGTACAGTGTACGACAGCGATTGCACCACATCGACTACCAACTTCTATTGCACAACATTGATTCTCCTTTCTGCAAGGAGAATAGACTCTACC
The DNA here is from genome assembly GCA_963575745.1 of Prorocentrum cordatum. Taxonomy (NCBI): domain Eukaryota; class Dinophyceae; order Prorocentrales; family Prorocentraceae; genus Prorocentrum; species Prorocentrum cordatum. The sequence continues at coordinate 31,107 of CAUYUJ010008755.1, read as the reverse complement.
CCCCCCGGACTTATCCGTTCCCCTTTCGGGTATGTAAATCGTACATGATTCTAACCATTCGTCCATCCTACATATGAAATCGTATCATCCCAGCCAGGCCGGGTTCCCCCCCTGAGGTTCCCTTGTAAAAAACACTATGCGGTGCCATTTTTTGTTCTAGCATAGCACTTTTTCAGGAATCCCTTGCAAAAAATGGGACGAAGTGCGCACGCGCGCGTCGTCGCGCACGCATGCCGAAATCCTTCAAAAACCTTCGGTGCCAGAAGGATTGCAATCGAGTTTCCAAAAAACATGTCAAAAACAAAAGGTTTCGCAACATTGATTTGCTACAGAAGCTTCCGCGCGAGCTCTTGCGAAATCTTAAGAAAACCATAGGTGTTTTCTCATGATTTTCACAACATGCTACCAAACGGGCTTCGCGCGCGCATGTCGAAATCTGTCGAACGCCCTTGCGCGTGTGCCGTCGCGAGAATCCTTTGCAATAAATGGGACGACATGCAGACGCGCGCGTCGTCGCGGGCGTACGCCGAAAACCTTCAAAACCCATCGGTTTCGGAAGGATTTCAAAATCGTGCGTCCAAAAAACCTACACAAACCTAAGGTTTCGCAACGCGGATTTTCAACAAAAGCGTGCGCGCGCGCTCTTGCGTCGTCGTCGTCGTCGCCGTCCTCCCTCCTCCCGCGTCGTCGTCGTCGTCGCCTACGTCGTCCTCTGTCTTTTCTCGTGTTCGTCGTCGTCGTCCTCTTTGGCGTCGTGGTCGTTTCCGTCGTCGTTGTCGCCGTGGTCGTCCGTCCTCCTCCTCCCACGTCGTCGTCGTCGTCCGTCGTCGGCGTCTCGTCGTCGGTTCTATTTCGTCACCGTCGTCGTCGTTGTCGTCGTCGTCTTCCCTCCTCCCTCGTCGTTGTCGTCGTCGGCGTCGCCGTCCTTCCTCCTTCGTCGTCGTTCGCGTCGTCGCCGTCCTCCCTCCTCCTCGTCGTTGTCGTCGTTGTCGTCGTTGTCGCCGTCGTCGTCCTTCCTCCTCCCTCGTCGTCGCCTTCGTTGGCGTCGTCGTCGTCGTCTTCGTCGTCGTCGGCGTCGGCGTCGTTGTCGTCGTCGAAGTCGTCGGAGACGTCGTCGGTGTCGTCGTCGTCGTTGTCGTCGGTGTCGTCGTAGTCGGTCTTAAGAGGTTTTGCAAGCCAAGTTGCGGGTGGGAGGGTGGGATGTTTGCGCGAGCAGTGGAGAGGACAGCTTCAAGTTGAGCAAGTGATTAGCTGCACCACATAGATTACACCACGTGCGTTACTAGAAACACCATGTTCAGGGGTCCACGCTGGCTAAGATGACCGTGAATATAAGTATACGTATGCGTTTGAGTGTATATGCGATAGCACACCAGAGAGATGGATGAGCATCCATTTTGATTCCCGACGTGTTTTCATTCGTGAACGGGTATGTGCACCAGCGCGTACCCCTTGGACAGACACAGGGTTAATTTCGATTCCTCCGATTCGATTCGATTCGATTTCGACGGCTTCCGATTTCGATTCGGTTCGATTTGGGATTCCGATTCGGATTCCGATTTCTTATTGGAGGCATACCAGCCTGCCGATTTCCGCCGATTCGACTTTTCCCGACTCGGCTGCCGATTTCCGCCGATCCGATTCATTTCGATCGCCGATCCGACTTTTCGATTCGATTCTGGGCTCTCCTGCAGACAAGCAGACAGAGTCCAGGCACGTTGGGTGCGCCGGTAATAAGATCAAACATATGTGATTGGGTGACATTGCGAGCGCGCTCAGCATGGCAACAAAGGAGGAGTTTGAGGGGGATGATGATGAGGGGGGGAGAGTCGGAGCGCAGGAGCATCACACGCAGCATACAACCTGACTTGTGAGCTTCACTGGCCTGATCGGCCTCAACGCGCCCTCGAATCGTTCCCACGACGACCTCCCAGGAGTTGCCTCCCCTCCCCTCCCCGCTCCTGCCCAGTCTAGCCCCGCTTCGTCGGAGGAGACCCGCTTCTCCCCCCCGGCCCGGCCCCCGTCCCGCTTCGCTGGGGTTCGCATCGCCGGGGTGCCGGCTCGCAGGGTCCCGTTGCCGCCAGAGGCCAGGCCCGCGGCCGCCCGATGCTCGCTGCCGCCGAGGGTGCCGCCGAAGCCGTCGCCGCCGCCGAAGCCGCCGCCGTCGCCGTCGCCGTCGCCGTCGCCGTCGCCGACGCCGTCGTCGTCGGCGTCGTCGTCGTCGTCGTCGTCGCCGCATGACCTCCCCGACTCATGCTTGGACCCGACCTCCTCGGCCGGATCTCTGTGCTTCCTTCCGCGGGGGGGGGCCCTCCTCGCAGCGACCCGTCAAGTTTTTGGGCACCTGGCGGCGCGTGGATGTGTTCCCCTCCTTCCGCGCGCGCCGTGCCATCGGACCCCCTGAACTTTTCTTTCTGGTTAGAGTCTTATTATTCTTCTTCTTATTATTATTATTATTCTTATTATTATTAGTGTTATTCTTATTGTTATTATTATTATTACTAGTAGTATTTTTATTATCTTATTATTATTCGCACTTGAGCACAATTGGTACCAACGCGCACGATCGTGCAGCTAGTACTAGAGTGTGCCTGGTCCCAGACTGCCATGTGACCGGGGGGGTATCGAGCTGTCAATGGGTAACCAAGTCGTTCCGCAGTAGAGCAAGCTAATTCTGTGCACGTGCGAGCACAGCTTTGGCACGTCTGTGTCTAGAGTGTTGCATTACAGTTGTAATCTGGGCTCTCGCTCTTTTCCTCCTGATGCACCGGGGGGAGGCCCCACCCGCGGACACCCCTTTGGCTGAGAGTTCATTCTTCTAACAAAATGTAAGACGTGAGTGACCCTGGTGCGCGAACCCTCACCCGGATTTTTTTCTCCAACGGAGACTTGATACGTGGGATCTTCGGCGCGCCAGAGAAGCTCTTCGGGATGGGCGCCCACGGGTTCTGCGCTTGAGTCGGCGGGGTGATGTCGCCGCCGCCGTCGCCGTCGTCGCCGTTGTCGCCGTCGCCGTCGCCGTCGCCGTCGCCGTCGCCGTCGCCGTCGCCTTCGCCGTCGTCGCCGTCGCCGTCGTCGTCGCCGTCGCCGTCGCCGTCGCCGTCGCCGTCGGCGTCGCCGTCGGCGTCGCCGTCGCCGTCGCCGCCCCCGTCCCGCCCAGCCCGGCCCGCGAGGTCGTGGAGCGGGTGGCCCCGCGCCAGGTGGAGTGCGGCGGCGGCGTGGCGAACTCGGCGCGCGCCCCCCGCCGCGCGGGGCGGGGGGGCTTGGCATGGCTCGGACGTGTGCGTGTCTCCTTCGGCGAGGACCATCGAGGAGCATCCTTGATCATTCGGCGAAGAAGCCACGCACGAGACCGAAAAAAAAACACAGGAAAGGGGCGTCCGAGCGATGGCCAGGGTGGGGGGCCGCTCCCCGCCGCGCGGCCGAAGAGGAGGGGGGCTCCAGTGCAGCGGGGGGCCAGGAAGAGTGGGGCAGCGCTCGCGCGTGGCGTGGGCCTGGGGCCTCCCCCCGTGGCCCCTTCGCTCTCCGGGGGGCCCCCGCCTGGCTCCTGTCGCTGGTGCGGCCAGCTCCTGCCTCGCCGCCGAGGAAGAAGAAGTGTCTGGGCCTCGCGCTCGCGGAGGCCTTCCGAGGGCGCCCTCGAGGGCGCGAAGTTGTTCGCGCTTCGCGGTTCGGCTCCGATTCTTCCTCCTCCCCTTCTCCCCCTGGGAGGCGGCGCGAGAGCGCGAAGTTACTCGCACCTCGCGCTTCGCGCAGCGCGAAGCGCGAGGTTGGGAGCCCTTGTCTTCCACGTCTGGGCGCTTCTCCCCTTCTCCCTGCGCGCGGCCGCCCTCCTCGTTCCTGCCTCGTGCACGCTGGACACTTCGCCTTCCGGTGGCCCCAATTTCGGAGGTGGATAGACCTCCTACCCTGACACGGCGATTAAGGAATTGGCCGTTCTCGGTTCGCGAGAGGGCGTCGCGGCCGTCATTGTTGCGGGTCCAGGTCCGTCGGTTTCGGTCCCAGGCCGCTTTCACCAAGGGGAGGTTTACTAAAGGGAGGTTTGTCCACCGCCGACAATTCGCCCTGCGCTGGTGCGGACTGCTTCTGCCTCGCCGCCGACGGGAAATGGGTCGAGGCCTCCCAGATGGGGTCGGTGTAGGGAAGGTCGGCATGCATCGGCGAGGCGGCTCGATGTGGAGCCCGATATTTTTCACGTCGACGCCGCCGATGCATCACCGACGTCGCCGATGCATGGGCGATGCGTCGGTGATGCGGCTCGATCCTCCGACCCCATCTACTCGGACCCAATTCTTGACGCTTCGCGTGGCTTCCCCCCCCTCGACGGCGCCACGCGCCACGACCCACCGACTTCACGTGGTCATTTCAATGCTCCGCGGCTATCGGCTGCTCCCCCATCTTTCTTCGACGCTTCCAGGGCTTCAGAGGCGACACCGCACAGTGGATCGCGGGCCCTCGTCGGGTAGTGGCGAGCACATGTTGCTCCGTGAGTGAGTCCGCCCCCTTTTTCGCCCCCTTTTTCTCCCCTTGCTCTCTGCCTCTGCTCTTTCCCTGCTTCCTCCCGCTTCCCGGGCTACGTCCCTAGCGGCTGCAGGGGTACAGGCCTTGTGCCCGGCGTCTGTGGCGGTTCCGCCCCGCGCCGGCGCCTTCAGGGCGACTCCTCGTAGCTTCCGCTGGCTATCGCTCAGTGGTTCTTTGCATGTGCACTCTTGGCTTCGAGCTGTTGGGCTGCGTGGCATCGGCCTGCGCGTCCTGCTGCTTGGCCTTAATTTTCTGGCCCGTCTCCTGCTCGGCAATTGTCTTGCCTTCGGGCTCTTCCTTACAGGCCGCTGGTCACGTCTCCCCACCTGTGGGTACTGGCCCTGTGCACAGTCTGCCGGCAGCTCGTGGCAGCTCCGCTTGCGAGCTGGCGCCGTCAGGGCGCCTCCTCGTTGGCTTCCGCTGGCATTCGCCCAGTGGTCTTCTTCTGCATTCCTAATTATCTGGCTTTGCGCTCCATTGCCTATTGACACGCCCTCTGGACTTTTCCTTGCGGGCCGCATATATATAATATATATAATATATTATATATATATATATATTATATATATATATATATATATATATATAATATATATATATATATATAATATATATATAACCACCAGCCCATCCAAAAACGATGCCCAGGCGAATTGCGGTGATCAGGGAAGTGAGGGAGCATACAGAGTAGCACAGGGCTGGGGGACCCGTCTTGCCCAAGAGGGCGAGGATGGAGGAGGAGACGGAAGAGGAGGAGGAGGGGGAGGAAGGGGAGGAGGGGCGGCAGGTGGGAAAAGTGGGAGGAGGGAGGAGGGAGGAGGGGGAATAGGCGGATGATGAGGAGGAGGGGGAGGAGGCAGAGGATGAGGAGGGGGAGGAAGAGAAGAGGAAAGGAAGAGGAGGAGGGGGAGGAGGATGAGGCTGATAAAGTGGAGGAAAAGGAGGAGGAGTAGGCCGACGAGGAGGAGGAGGAGGATGAGAAGGATGAGAAGGAACAGGAACAATGACGTGCACAAGAGCCTCCTAGGATGTCCCTTGGAAGTTGTTTTGGAGTCCTCTTGGAGCGCCTGGGGGATTCTTGGATGCCTCGGGGATCCTCTTGAGGCCTCTTGGGGGTCTAGGGAACCTCTTCAGGGCCTCTTGGGGACCTCTTGGGGCCTCCTGGGCGCCTCTTGAGGCCCTCTTGGGGCGCTCTTGGGAGCCTCGGGAACGCTTTTGGGGCCATCTTGGAGGTGATCGATCAAAGGAAGGGGGTCCCCCAATTAGCTTCCCCCCTCGGGAGCCTCTAAAATCTGCCAAAACCATAGTAAAACCTATGATTTTGGCTTCCTCGCCGGGGCCGTTTTGGACGCTCCAACTACCAGCGAAACCCCCCGTCCAGGTCCAGGGGAGGGGGTTAGGGGGAGGGGTAAACCCCTCCCCGAAGGGGAAGAAGGGAAGATGGAAGAGGAAACTCCCGGAACCACCTACGCCCAGAGGGGCTGGTGGGATTAGGGAGACATCTCAACACTCACGCACAACAAATCGTTTGAACTCCCCTGTCCCTCCCCGAATGCAACGTCGGTTTCGGATTTTCCGAGCTCGAGTGTCTGAGCGGTAGTGCGTACACATGCCAACTTGAAACTGCGGGGGAGGGGGTGAGTGTTGCTTGTTGTTCCCGCAGGATTCAGCAGGACTCACCAGGATTCAGCAGGATTCAGCAGGAGTCAGCAGGATTCGGCAGGATTCGTCAGGATTCACCCGGATCCAGCAGGATTTTGCAGGATTCAGCAGGATTCAGCAGGATTCAGCAGGATTCAGCAGGATTCAGCAGGATTCAGCAGGATTCGGCAGGATGCAGCAGGATGCAGCAGGATTCAGCAGGATTCAGCAGGATTCGGCAGGATTCAGCAGGATTCAGCAGGATGCAGCAGGATGCAGCAGGATTCCGCAGGATTCGGCAGGATTCAGCAGGATTCACCAGGATTCACCAGGATTCAGCAGGATTCAGCAGGATTCGGCATGATTCGGCAGGATTCGGCAGGATTTAGCAGGATTGAGCAGGATTCAGCAGGATTCAGCAGGATTCAGCAGGATTCAGCAGGATTCAGCAGGATTCAGCAGGATTCGGCAGGATGCAGCAGGATGCAGCAGGATTCAGCAGGATTCAGCAGGATTCGGCAGGATTCGGCAGGATTCACCAGGATTCACGAGGATTCACCAGGATTCAGCAGGATTCAGCAGGATTCGGCAGGATTCAGCAGGATGCAGCAGGATTCAGCAGGATTCAGCAGGATTCGGCAGGATTCACCAGGATTCACCAGGATTCACCAGGATTCAGCCGGATTCAGCAGGATTCAGCAGGATTCAGCAGGATTCAGCAGGATTCGGCAGGATTCACCAGGATTCAGCAGGATTCACAAGGATTCACCAGGATTCACCAGGATTCGGAAGGATTCAGCAGGATTCAGCAGGATTCAGCAGGATTCAGCAGGATTCAGCGTGATTCAGCAGGATTCGGCAGGATTCAGCAGGCTCCAGAGGCTTCAGCAGGATTCCGCAGGATTCAGCAGGCTTCGGCAGGATTCACCAACCGAGCCACAGTCAGGGGCAACGTGGAGGGGGCATGTGCCTCTTCAGCCGCAGGGTTTTCCTCGGCGTCGGCCCCGGAGGCCCGTTTTGGGGGGCCGGGGCCATCCGAGACGCATCGGGGGCGAAAAAAAATACCCCCCCGGGGAAAGGTCACCGCCCACCAAACCACCCCAACCCAACCCGAAGGCCACGATTTGCCCTCCATTTCCAGGGGGGGGGTCGGGGAACCTCGCAAAAACACGTGGAACCCGTACCCCCCCCAACCCGAAATTCGGGTCAAATTCGGGTCTTCGGGTTGGGTTGGGGTGGTTTGGTAGGTGGTCAAAAGGGTGGCGAATTCTGGGGCCGCACACGGATAACAAGGTACGTCGGAGGCTTCAGGGTTGAGGGTCAAGTCGGGCCTGTCCCTCCACAGGAGGCATGTTCAAAGATAGTCCAAACATAGTCAGGGGGCGACTTTGTCGATTCTTTTTTGGAACATGCTTGAATTTGTGTTTTTGATTTTTCGTCCAAGATCCTCCTGCAGGAGGACATGCCTGACCTAAGTTGAGGGCTTAGAGGCTCGTGGTTTTCGGGCTTCTCGTCGGCTCGCGGCGGCTTCCCGGCCACGAGGTGCCTTCAGCGGCGGCGCCTCGCCCGGAGCGTTCCCAGTGCGCCCGGCAGTCCCGGGCGGCCGCCAGAGAGCCAGGGCCAGGACCCGAAGACGAGGGGGCGACGTTGGCGGGGGGAGGGGGAGGGGGAGGGTGGGGGAGGAGGAGGAGGAGGAGGAGGAGGAGGAGGAGGAGGAGGAGGAGGAGGAGGAGGAGGAGGAGGAGGAGGAGGAGGAGGAGGAGGAGGGGGACAGGCTCAGCGGTTCGAGCTTCCAGGCTCGCTTTCTGAAGTTCTTGGTCTTCCTGGGGCGCCCCCGTGGCCACTTCTGGCCAGAGCGCACCCCAAGAGAGGCCCACGGATCGAGATCTTTGACCCCTCTTATCAGGGGCAACGCTAACGGAGGACAGGCTCAGATTTGGTTCGTCGGCCTCCAATCGCCCATCCGTCGCCGATGAGGGCCTGACAGCTCACGCCGCTCAGGAACGTGAGGGCTCGCTATCGGGAGCCCACTGCAAATCTATAGGTGGCGTTTCACCGATTCCAGGTCGATGTTTCCCTCCCTAAGCCAGTCCATGGAAGATGAGGTCAGAAAGGTGTGCCCACGGAGCGTCAGCTTCCAGAGGGCGAAGGATGAGGGAGGTGGGGGAGGCTGGAGGAGGAGTAGGAGGAGGAGGAGGAGGAGGAGGAGGAGGGAGGAGGAGGAGGAGGAGGAGGAGGAGTTGAAGGAGGAGGACGACGAGGAGGAGGACGACGAGGAGGAGGACGACGAGGATGAGGGAGAAAAATGAGGGGGAAGGGGAAGGGAGGAGGGACGATATTAGTTTCGGACATTCTTTGTGGCTTTCGTTTGGTTTCTGAGGTGTCGGTGGTTTTCTATAGGAGGAGGGGTGGAGGGGGAGGAGGAGGAGGAGGAGGAGGAGGAGGAGGAGGAGGAGGCGGAGGCGGAGGCGAAGGCGAAGGCGGAGGAGGAGAACAACCACGAGGGGGGAAGAGAAGGAAGGTAGGTATGGTCTCCGTCGCTTCGGGTGTTGACAGAAGTCCCCGGCCCAAGATGTTCCTAACACCCGACCATTGGCGTCCCTGGAGACGGGATGGGGTAGGCACCGACTGGCATCACAAGCTAACCGAACACCAATTTCTATTCGCCAGAAAGAAGCTTCATAAAATTGGCGACGAGGCTGGAGCCCAGCGCAGGTGCCGCGCGCGTCTTGCCTACTCATCCCCCTCTGTTCACGGTTCGCTTCCCTCCTCCCCTTTCTTTCGGCCGTCTTTAATTTCGTATTCCACCTCCTTCCTCTCTTCTTCCTCCTCCTAGCCCTCGGCCCAGGCACCTGCTTGGCATAGGGGCCACTGCCGCGCCTCCTCCTGCTCCTCCTCCTCCTGCTCCTCCTCCTCCTCCTCCTCCTCCTCCTCCTCCTCCTCCTCTCCTCCTCCTCCTCCGCCTCCTCCCCCTCCTCCTCCTCCTCCTCCTCCTCCTCCTCCTCCTCCTCCTCCTCCTCCTCCTCCTCCTCCTCCTCCTCCTCCTCCTCCTCCTTCCTCCTCCTCCTCCTCCTCCTCCTCCTCCTCTCTCCCTCCCCGTCGTTCCTCCTCCCTCCTCGCCCTCCGACCCCCTTCCCTTCACTCCCCGCTCCTCCCCCTCCTCGACCCTTGCCCCCGGCGGTGTTCCCCCCGACCTGCGCGGGGGCCGCAGGCCCAGTGGTGTGCCCGATCCCGCGGGCACCCCCTCAGGGCGGACTGGAACACCAGAGTCCGAAACCAAGGGCTCCCACGAGGGCGCGAAGTTATTCGCGCTTCGCGGTCCTCGTTCCTTCTCCCCCTCCTCCTCGTCCTCCTTTTCTCCCTTTCGGGGGGCGGCGCGAGAGCGCGAAGTTATTCGCGCTTCGCGGAGCGCGAAGCGACAAGTTGGGAGCCCTAGTTTTGCCGATCGGCGCGGGCCCTCGCACCCCCGCTACCCCCCCCCTGGAGAGGATCTTGGCTGTTTTTGGCGCTTGTTTCGAGCAGGTGGCCCTCCCCCATAGGGCGCACTGTCGCAAAAAGTCGCACTAAGCAGAGGTCCGGGGCCAGACCCCCCCCTCCCCCCCTTTCCGCCCAATGCCGAAACGCCGAATAAAAAGACGCTCACTTCTCCCTCATCCCCCCTGACGAGCGAGAGCCAGCAGCGAGGGCAAGTGCCTCTCACCGATTCTGGATTCCATGGGCTCGTCTCGTCCCGTCTTCTCCCCCCTCCCTACCCTGAGATCTGGCGCAGCGAAAAGGTTCGAACACATTGAAAAATCACGACCGCAGCTCGGACCCCATGCCTCTGCGCCACTTCTCGAGCCGGATCGATCTGCAAGGGCCAGGGGGGTCCGCAGCCGGCCTAAGAAACGCCCGTTTCGAAAAAAAATGGTCGCCAGGATGTCATTGGGCGCGTCAAGGGTGCGCAGCCCCCGTCTGTCTGTCCCCCTCCCCTTCGCGGCCCCTCCCCATCCTCCTTGTGCCCCTCGTCTTCCCCCCTTCCCCTCTCTCCCCCTCCCTCCCTCCCTCCCTCCCTTCCCCCCTCCCTTTCTCTCTCTCTCTCTCTCTCTCTCTCCCCCTTCTTTGTGTCCATGTCAGACAACCCCTGATGGCGTGCACACTGAAAGACTCATGGTTCCAGCCCACCCAGGGGGGATATCCAACATGCGGTCGTCTGGGGCGCCAGAAAGGGACAACCAACCATGTCAGCTACCCCCCTGTCCGACCTGGGCATGTGAAAACGAGCATTTCGCCTGAGACACTTCGCCTCCTCCTCCTCCTCTTTCCTCCTCCTCCTCTGTCCTCCTCCTCCTCCTCTTCCTCCTTTCCTCCTTTCCTCCTTTCCTCCTCCTCCTCCTTCTCCTCCTCCTCCTCTCATTCTCCTCCTTCCTCCTCTCTCATTCTCCTCTCTCATTCTCTCCCTCTCTCCCTCCCCGTGATCCCTCCCTCCTCCCTCCTCCCTCCCGGCCCCGCCGGGCCAGGTCTTGGCCCTGGCGGGCGAGGCGCAGGGCAAGGCCCCAGAGCGGCGCGGGCGCGCGCGGCGGCTCGCTTCCGAGCGGCGGGGGCCCGAGCGGAGCGTCGGGGCTTCGAGGGGTGCCCTCCTCCTCCGCCTCCTCCTCCGCCTCCTCCTCCTCCTCCTCCGCCTCCTCCTCCTCCTCCACTCCTCCGCCTCCTCCTCCTTCCTCCTCCTCCGCTCCTCCTCCTCCTCCTCCGCCCCTCCTCCTCCTCTCCTCCTCCCCCTCCTCCCTCCTCTCCCTCCTCCTCCTCCTCCTCCGCCTCCTCCTCCTCCTCCTCCTCCTCCTCCTCCTCCTCCTCCTCCTCCTCCTCCTCCTACTCCTCCCCCGCAGGCGGAGGGGATCTTGCGGGGGGTCGACGAGATTCGAGCTCGACGAACCCTCACGATCGTCGTCGTCGTCGCCGTCGCCGTCGCCGTCGTCGTGGAAGCTCGTGGTCGTTGCCGTCGTCGTCGTCGTCGTGGTCGCTCGTCGTCGTCGTCGTCGCTCGTCGTCGTGGTCGTCGTCGTGGTCGTGGTCGTGGTCGTGGTTGTTGTCGTTGCCGTCGTCGTCGTCGTCGACGTCGTCGTTGCCCTCATCGTCGTCGTCGCTCGTCGTCGTCGTCGTCGTCGTGGTCGCTCGTCGTCGTTGTCGTCGTCGTGGTCGTGGTCGTCGTCTTGATCGCTCGTCGCCGTCGTCGTTGTCGTCGTCGTCGCTCGTCGTCGTGGTCGTGGTCGTGGTCGTGGTCGTCGTCGTTGTTGCCGTCGTCGTCGTCGTCGTGGTCGCTCGTCGTCGTCGTCGTCGTGGTCGTGGTCGTCGTGGTCGTGGTCGTGGTCGTGGTCGCCGTCGTTGCCGTCTTCGTCGTCGTCGTCGTCGTCGTCGTCGTTGTTGCCGTCGCCGTCGTCGTCGTCGTCGTCGTCGTCGCCGTCGTCGTCGTCGTCGTCGTCGTGGTCGTCGTCGGCGTCGGCGTCGTCGTCGTGGTCGCTCGTGGTCGTTGTCGTCGTTGCCGTCGTCGTCGTGGTCGCTCGTCGTCGTTGTCGTCGTCGTCGAGGTCGTGGTCGTCGTTTTGGTCGTCGTCGTTGCCGTCGTCGTCGTCGTCGTCGTCGTCGTCGTCGTCGTCGTCGTCGTCGTCGTCGTCGTGGTCGTCGTCGTCGTCGTCGTCGTCGTCGTCGTCGTCGTCGTCGTCGTCGTCGTGGTCGTGGTCGTCGTCGTCGTCGTCGTCGTCGTTGTCGTCGCTCGTTGTCGTCGCTCGTCGTCGTCGTGCGCGGACGCTGGGGTGGCGCTGGACGGGGCTCAAGAGACGGGGGTCAATGCCAACGGGGTTCAGCCAGAGCACCGGATCTTGCAGGGTCCTGCAGGGCCACGGGCGCACAGGCCCGGGTTTGGGTGCCGGGTCCTGCAGTGTCCCGCTGGGTCCTGCAAGGCCCGACCGACCAGGGTCTGCACTGACCCGGGTCAGCATGTCCCCGAGGGGGGGGGGGGGGGGGGTAGAGAGTGGGTGTTGAAAACAAAAGGAGAGTACACTCCCATCCTCCTCCCTCCCTTCGTCCTCCCTCCTCCCCCTTCTCCTCCTCCTGTCCTCCTCCCTCCTCTCCTCCTCCTCCTCCTCCTCCTCCTCCCTCCTTCCTCCTCCTCCTCCTCCCCCTCCTCCTTTCCTCACCTCCTCCTCCTCCTCCTCCTCTCCTCCTCCACCCTCCTCCCCCTCATTCCTCCTCCTCCTCTCCTCCTTCAACTCCTCCTCCTCCTCCTCCTCATCCTCCTCCCTCCTCCTCCTCCTCCTCCTCCTCCTCCTCCTCCTCCTCCTCCTCCTCCTCCCCCTCCTCCTTCTCCTCCTCCCCGCACGGGGACTGGCTGGAGCGTTGGCCCGGTGGCCACGCTGAGCGGCCCCAGCGGCGGCCGGCGGGCCCTCCTCGGCGGGAGGGCCGCGACGAGCTGCGGCGGAGAGGCCGGCAGCAGCGCGGGCCTGCCGGCGGCGGATATGCCCCTGCAGGGGCCCGAGGGCGCTCGGGAGGCGGGCCGCTGCAGACTGCGCCTGGCGAGGCATCGCGGGGACTGGCTGGGCACGTCTTGGGGCGTAGAGGGGGTGTGGTGGGAGGGGTTGGGGCAGGGGCGCTGGCGGCCCCCCCCGCGTCCTGGGGCGCGGGGTTTAGGAGCAGGGGCGCGTGGTGCAGGGGGGGCGCGGGGGGGCAGGGGCGCTGGCGGGCCCCCCGCGTCCTGGGGCGCAGGGGCAGTGGGCCTGGTGGCCGCACCGAGCGGGTCCAGCGGCGGTCGTCGGGCCCTCGGCGGGAGGGCCCGCAGGGGAGCCGCGGCGGGAGCGGCCCTGCCTCGCTGGCCGAGGCCGGCGGTGTAGCCGGCGGGCGCTCAGGAGCTGCGGCGCGGGGGCCGGACGCAGTTTTTCAGAGCCCCGAATCATCAGGGGTAACTCGGGTCAGGGCTAACTCGGGTTCCTTTTTCGGGAATGCAAACCCGAGTTACCCCCGACCCGAGTTACCCCGGATAACTCGGGCGCCCAAGTTTTGGCTCGGTGGACGCGTGCAGTTCCGGTGGCAGTCGGCGGCTGCCCGTCGGCGTGGCCGTGATGCTCCGTCACGCGGGGGCCAGCTGCGACTCTGGCCCAGTGGCCTCCTCTGGCGGCGGGTGGCGCGGCGTCGGCCCGAAGTGCGTCGCGAGGATCACGCAGGACGCCACGTGGGTCACCGCGTCTGTGTGGGGTGTTGCTAGAAGTGCCCCTGGCCCAAGGTATCCCCAGCTTTTCGCTCCATTTTGGAGCCCCTGGGGCCCTCTGGGCCTCGTGAGGGGTGCCCTTGAGGCCGCCTGGGCCACCCCGAGAACCCTGGGGGTACCTTGGGCCAGGGGTACTTCTATCAACACCCGACGATGATGAAGGGCTCAATGGAGTTCGCCACGGAGGAGACGGGTCACCCTGGCCGGCGGGGGGGGAGGCGCAAGTGTTCGGCGCAAGGAGCTCAGAGAGTGTCGCGAACGTCGGGGAGGTCGATTCGGAGCGCCTGGAGCCCATGCGTTGGGAGACCGTGGAGATCGCCCCGTAGGTGTTGAGGATCTTGGGGTGGAGCAGGAACTGGTGCGAAAGGTGGCTGCTGTCGATGCGGAGCACGACGCTGAACAGGACGCGGCTCGGCAGCTGCGCCGACGGCCCGTCGGAGTCTACAGTGGAGATTCATGCCAAGAAACACCCTGCTTGCCTCCAGGGTGCCCTGGGTTTCTTAGGTTTCGATGGTTTTGCTAAGGAAAGCGTGACGCTCCACACCAGAAATCCATGGACGTCCTGGGGTCTCAGGATTGGGCTTCTTGTGGATGGTTTCTTGTGGTCGAGCTCCTACTGTATTGCGCCTGGCAGCCGAGGAGCAGGAGGAGGAGGAGGAGGAGGAGGGGGAGTAGGAGGAGGAGGAGGAGGAGGAGGAGGAGGAGGAGGAGGAGGAGGAGGAAGAGGTGGAGGTTGTCGTCCACGAGGCTGCGGCGTGCGGCATGGCGGCGCACAACGTGGGGAACGCGAGTGCGATGCCCATCCGCCACGGCCTGGTGGGGGTCGTGTCCGGTCTCGCGAGGCTAGGCAGGGTGCGGGGCGCTTGGCGTCTGGGCTCGCGCGGAGCGGCGTTCTCGAGCCGAGGCTCCAGAGACAGCGAGAGAGAGAGAGAGAGGGAGTGAGGGAGCGGGAGAGGGAGGGGGAGAGGAAGGGGGAGAGCGAGAGAGAGTGAGAGAGCGAGAAAGCGAGAGAAAGAGAGAGAGAGAGAGTGAGAGAGAGAAACGAGAGAGAGAGAGAGAGGGATCTCTCTCTCTCTCTCTCTCTCTCTCTCTTTATATATATATATATATATATGTGTATGTATATATATATATATAGATATATGCACATACATACATATATATATATATATATATATAGATATGCCTGTGGAAGGGGATCGGGGCCGCCAGGCCGGTACTTGCGCCCCCCATGGCCACTCCGGGGCTCCGGGAGCGCTCCTGTCCAGGCCGAGAGGCGGCCAAGACGTGCCCAGGGAGGCGCAAGTGGCCCCCAAACCGGTCCTAGACGGCGCCGGGGCGCTCAAAGATCGCCCCTGGACGCTCAAGATGGCTCCCATTGAGCCCACGAAGCCGCTACAACGCCCCAAGTTGCTTTCCAAGAGAGCCCCAAGCGGCCAAAATCATTGACTTTGCATTGGAAAACGTGTATTTTTAGCATCTACGTATTTTCGGTCTTTACGTCGTGCACGAGGGTACAAGAGGCCCCCACGACGGCCCAAGAGGCCCCCAACACGGCCCAAGAGGAGCCCAAGACAGCCCCAGAGGCGGCCAAGGCGTGCTCAGGAGGCGGCCAAGACGTGTCCACGGAGCCCCAAGAGGCTCCCAAATCGGTCCAAGACGGCCCCAGGGCTCTCAAAGATCGCCCCTGGACACCCAAGATGGCTCCCATAGAGCCCAAGAGGCCGCTGCGACGCCAGCCCCAAGCGGCAAAAATCATTGTTTTTTTATAGGAAAACCTGTTTTTTTAGCCTGCGACTTTTCGGTCTTCACGGCGTGCACGACGGTACAAGAGGCTCCAAAGACGGCCCCAGGAGGCTACCAACACGGCCCAAGGCAGCCCGAGGGGCGGCCAAGGCGTGGCCAGGGGGCCCCATGAGGCTCCCAAAACGTTCCATGGCGGCCCCGGAGCGCTCAAAGCTAGCCCTTGGACGCCCAAGACGGTTCTCACGGTGCCCAAGAGACCGCGAAGACGCCCCAAGAGGTCCCCAAGAGGCTTTCCAAGAGGGTCCCAAGATGCCAAAATCATTGATTTTGCATAGGACAACGTATATTCTGAGCATCTGCGACTTGTCGGTCTTCACAGCGGTGACGACGGTACAAGAGGCCCCCAAGAGAGTCCCAAAACGGCCCAAGAGGCTCCAAAGACGTCCCGAGAGGGGGCCAAGACATCCCAAGAGGTCCCCATGACGACCTAGGAGAGCTCCAAGACGGCTCTAGGACGCGTTTCGACGAAGTTTGACTCGATTTGTCCTTGACCTCGGCTAGAACCAAAGCGCGCGCGAAGCGCGCGCGATGGTTCTAGCGTGTATGTATGCATGTATGTATGCATGTATGCATGTATGCAGGTAGGCAGGTAGGCAGGTAGGCAGGTAGGCAGGTAGGTAGGTAGGTAGGCAGGTATGCATGTATGCATGTATGTATGCATGTTTATATACACATATGTACACATATACCGAGAGAGAGAGAGAGGGGAGGAGAGAGAGAGAGAGAGAGAGGAAAACAAACAAGGATAGACATCGAGGCCGAGGGCGGCAGGCGTCAGCAGCCGCAGCAGCAGTTCGGGCGACGAGGAGCGGCCGTCGGAGGAGCGGCGGCTCTCCACCAGCGCCGCCCCCCGCGAGCGCGGCGCCCCCCCCAGCTGGTGCTCGTCGGCGGGGTCGACGGCAAGCTGCGCGTGTGGACCAAGGATCGCGCCGACATCTTAGGAGGAAGAGAAAGAGGAGGAGAAAAAGGAGGAGGAGGAGGAGGAGGAGGAGGGGGGGAGGGGGGAGGGGGAGGGGGAGGAGGAGGAGGAGGAGGAGGAGGAGGAGGAGGAGGAGGAGCAGGAGGAGGAAGAGGAAGAGGAAGAAGAAGACGAAGAAGAATAAGACGAATATGAAGAAGAAGACGAAGAAAAATAAGAAGGATAAGAAGACGAATAAGAATAATAATCAGAAGAAGAGGAAGAGGAAGAGGAAGAGGAAGAGGAATAATGATAACACACATAATAAGAATAATAATAATAATACTAAGAAGAAGAAGAAGAGGAGGAAGAGGAGGAGGAGGAGGTGGAGGAGGAAGGAGGAGGAGGAGGAGGAGAAGGAGGAGGACGAGGAGGAGGAGGAGGAGGAGGAGGAGGACGAGGAGGAGGACGAGGAGGAGGACGAGGAGGAGGAGGAGGAGGAGGAGAAGGAGCGGGAGTAGGAGGAGGAGGAGGAGGAGGAGGAAGAGGAGGAGGAGGAGGCGGAGGAGGAGGAGGAGGAGGAGGAGGAGGAAGGCCAGTGCAAACCCAACACGTGTCAACGATGTTGCAATCGACGATCCTTCCAAGTTCCCTCCTCACAGGTTCCAACACTACGTCTTCTCATGATTGGGAAATGTGCCGCTGGACGACAACGGTCTGATCATCTACAACCGTTCCGCAACGTCATTATCCCTTGGACTTCAACGCCGCCCGTGAACGCCATGGTTGTGTCCTGACGATCACGAGCCGTACCAAAACAACATGTTGGAGATTTTGGCACCACGGGTCAACAGTATTGCTGCGTTGTGACAATCCCGAATCGTGCCAGAACGCCAGCCCTGGGACATCCAGTATACAAATCTTTGAGATTGCCGAACACATTTAAGATGAGTGTGCGTGGCCCTACGGTGAGAGCCACGTTTTGAGAACCACCCGCCCTCCATCCGTGAAACTGTTTCCATGTGTTCAAGCGAGTGCGCGCGGTGCTGAAGTGAGAGCCGCGTTGTGAAAACGGCCCGCCCCCCGTCCGTGAATCTATTGCAATTTGGTAAGAGCCACATGTCAAAAACCACCCGCTCTCCATCCGTGAAAGGATTTCAATGTTCAAAAGGATGCGCGTGGCGCCAAAGTGAGAGCCGAGCTGTAAAAACGGCCCGCCCCGCCCATTCGTGAAGCGTCTGCAGCCTTTCGGAAGCGAGCGCGCGCGCGGTGCTAAGACCCGAGCCGCATTTTGGAAACAGCCCCCCCGCCGTGAAGCGGTTGCAGCTTCCACGCTTCAAAATCATACGTGGTGAGGAGGGTTCAGGCGAAATGCCCGACCCGCCCCCACCGACGCGTCTCGGGGTGCGGCCGGGGGGATTGATGTTTGAGGAAAATTGGTGCAGGCAGGAGGGAGAGAGGGAGGTAGGATGAGGGAGGTGGTGATGGAGGAGGAGGAGGAGGAGGAGGAGGAGGAGGAGGAGGAGGAGGAGCCCATCCGGACTGCAAGTGGGCAAACGGCTAAGCGGAGCTTGGCGACGTGGACCCACCCGCAGACGTCGTCGCGGACTTTTTCCGCGCCCCCGAAGGGGCGCGGGGCTAGCCGGACAGCGCCGGGCTGGCGCGCTGGGGCTTCCCGCCGCGCGCGGCGCAGCAGGCGCCGCGGCGCGCCGACGCTCCCGCCGGCCGCGGCGCGGATGTTTTGGCCGGGAAGAATGAAAAACATGACGACGCGTCAGTGCCGACAGACGTGGGCGACGCCGGCCGCGACGGCGGAGGCGCGGCCCCGGCGCTCGGCGGCGACGCAGGCGCGCCCCGGGCTCGCTTCTGGCTGGGCCTGGGGCCGCATCGGTCGGATTGCCGGCGTCGTTTTTTGTCGCGCGCGCAGGCGCCCCTGCGGCCGAAGCGACGGGGCCGTTGCCGCCGGCGCGCGGGTTGGCGGCCCCTTGCGGCGGCCGCAAGGCATTCGGGGCAGCGCCGACGTCGGCCGGCGCGTTTCCGCGCGCGGCGCAGCGCGCCTTTGGCGTCTGGTCATGGCGGGGGGGGGGGGCGCTTGGCTCTCAGCCAACGCTCCCGGTTTCACGGTGGACCAAGCAGTCGAAGGCGCGCTGTTCGCCCGCGGGAGCGGGGCCGCGTGCTTCCGAGGCTTCGGGGCGCGAAAGAACATGCATAAAGGAAAGAATTGACCCGCCAATTGGGGCGGCGGGCGCGGCCCCGCGGACAAGGCCCACACTGCCCCGGGAAAGCTCGCGCCTCGAGACCCCTCCGCCCCCCCCGCGCAAAGGCAGGAGGACATGGGTCACCACCCACCAAACCACCCCAACCCAACCCGAAGGCTCAGATTTACCCTCGATTTCCAGTGGGGGGGGGTCGGGAAACATCTAAAAAACACATGTGGAGCCCTTACCCCCCCAACCCGAAATTCGGGTCTTCGGGTTGGGTTGGGGTGGTCTGGTAGATAGTCAATGGGGGCTCGTCTGGGCCGGGTGCGCAACTGGCGGGAAGGATAGGGAACGAGGCGCCTGGCAGCGCAACCTGCGGGGCGGGCCAGGCCTCCCCCTCGCCGCGATCGGCAAGATGGCGCCGCCCCTCGCATCGGCAGCCTGGCGCCCCGGTGCTTCGCTCAAGTCGGGCCTGTCCTCCTACAGGGAAATTCTGGAAGAAACATCGAAAATAGTCAAAAGATACCCCAAATGGCAACAAAAATGCTCGAAAAAAAAGTCCCCAGACGATTTTTCTACCATTTTGGGATATTCCTCCTGTAGAGGGACGGGCCCGCCTTGGTGCTTCGCCCAGGCCTTCGTGGCGCGGCGGCCGGCGCATGGGCTGCGGCGCGCCCCTCGCGCGGGCGCGGCTGTTCAGGAGGGGGAGAAACACACAGACACAATTCATCGTCGATCCCCTGGAAAAGATGGGAAAACATGGGAAGTGGTGGGGAAGACAAAAACCCAGAACATATGGCAAAATATGGGGAATCTTTTCATTTGTGTGTATTTATTTGTGGAGGGAGGAGGGAGGAGGGAGGAGGGAGGAGGGAGGAGGGAGGAGGGAGGAGGGAGGAGGAGGGGAGGAGGAGGGGGAGGAGGAGGAGGAGGAGGAGGAGGGAGGAGGAGGAGGTGGAGGGGGAGGAGAGGAGGAGGAGGAGGAGGAGAGGAGGAGGAGGAGGAGGAGGAGGAGTGTGGATGCCCGTCAGGGGGGGCGAGGCGCCAGGCGGTGGAGGGCGGGCGGCTCCCGGCTGGGAGGGGGGGCAGGCGGGCGCGGCTTCTGGCCGCCGCGCAGATGCTCAAGCCTCCTCCTCTCGCCTCTCCTCTTCCTCCTCCTCCTCCTCACTCCTCCTCCTCCTCCTCCTCCTCCTCCTCCGCCGGCAGGCGGGCGCGCTCTGGCCGCCGCCGCGCTCTGGCCGCCGCGCCGGCCAAGGAGGGCGCGCTGATAGACTTCAGTCGGGCACGTCCCGCTACAGGGGGACTGTTCCAAAATAGGCAAAAAATAGTCTGGGGACGATTTGTTGTGACTATTTTTGAATACTTGGGGCGTATTTGTGTTGGGTATTTTCACTTGTCGCCCAAAATCCCCCTGTAGGGGGACGCGCCCGACTTCAGGGTAGACGCGGGGTGGCGAGGGCGGGGGGCAGGCTGCTGAGAAGTGCGAGCGCGCTCGCGGAACTGGCCGGAGGAGCGCGCGTTCCGGGGGGTCCCCCGTCTCCCCCCTCCGCGGTCGTGCTCTCTCTCTCTCTCTCTCGAGGGGGGGGGGGGAAACGCCCGTGCTCGAACCCTTCGCCAGGGATGCGGAAGCCCGACCCCCTGGGTCTCTTCCGCGCGCCCCAGGAGTTCCTTCCTTCCCAGATGGGCCCCCCAGGAGTCCTGCGTTGGAGTCGACTGGCTGACTGTTCCATCGGGAAACGGAGGAGGGGAAGTGAGGGGTCCTGATCAAAAAGGGTCGCGGTGGAGGGAGAGTGCCGTTCTGCGGGAGTACCGCTTCAACCGAGAGCAAACGGTCGGAGTATAATTTCATTAGCATAATACAAAACAAGATATGCAATCTTGCGTGTACAGAACAGTAATTACACGGCGAGGGCTGGTTATTTTCCTGACGGGGTCCGGGGTGAGAGGAAAGTAGTACCTCACATTCATAACGTATACTTGTGGATGGGGGGGAGGAGGAAGAGGATGAGGAGGAAGCGGAGGAGGAGGAGGCGGGAGGAGGGAGGAGGAGGGAGAGGAAGGAGGCGGGAGGAAAGAGGAAGGGGTGTAGGACGATGATGATGTTGTTGATGATGATGATGATGATGATGATGATGATGGTGATGCTGATGATGATGATGATGATGATGATGATGATGGTGATGCTGCTGATGACGATGACGATAACAATGACGATGGTGATGATGCTATGTCATACCATGCTATGCTATAATATGCTATGGCCTGATATGATGATGGTCATGGTGATGGTGATGGTGATGGTGATGGTGATGATGACGGTGGTGGTGATGGTGATGGTGGTGGTCATGATGGTGGTGGTTGTGATGAAGAATGGGAAGCTGATAAGGACGATGATGACGATGGGGGTTTTGATGCCGATGATGACGATGGCGATGATGCTGACGACGACAGAGGATCTTGATATTGATGATGATGATACTTATGATGGCGATGATGGTGATGATGATGATGCTGATGATCGTGGTGATCATGAGCATGATGATGGTGGTGGTGATGATGACGATGATGAGAGTGATGATGCTGATGATGATGATGATGATGATGATGATGATGATGATTGAGCTGGCGATAACGTTCATGATGCCCATCGTGGTGATGATGATAACTGCGATGATGACGACGATGATGATGATGAAGAAGAAGATGACGATGGCGATGACGATAATGATGATAATGATGATGATTGTTGCTGATGAAGATGACGATGATGATGGTGATGATGAGGACTATGATGATGGTGATGGTGATGGCGATGGTGATGATGATGATGCTGCTGATGATTATGATGATGGTGATGGCCACGACTTTGATGACGAAGATGATGATGATGATAATGATGATGATGTTGATGGTCATGGTTATGCTGCTGATGATGCTGATTATGATTATGATGCTGATGATGATGGTGATGATGATGAGGCGATGCTGCTGCTGATGATGATGATCATGACGATGACGACGATGATGATGATGATGATGATGATGACGATGACGATGACGACGATGATGATGATGCTGATGATGATGATCATGATGATCATGATGATCATGATGATGATGATGATGATGATGATGATGATGATGATGATGATGATGATGATGATGATGATGATGATGATGATGATGATGATGATGATGATAATGCTAATGATGATGACGACGACGACGCTGACGATGACGATGACGAGCTTGAAAATGAACATCATGTTTTTTTGCTCATGCGTATCAGGATGAGGATAACGAGGAGGAGGAGGATAGTAATGATGGGGGTGGTAATGATCGTGATGCTGATGCTGATCATGATGGTGATGGTGATGGTGTTGACGATGACGAGGGGGAGAAGGAGGAGGAGGAGGAGGAGGAGGAGGATGCAGGGGGGTCGGTGGAGGAGGAGGAGGAGGAGGGGAGGAGGAGGAGGAGGAGGGGAGGAGTGAGGAGGAGGGAGGGGAAGGGGTAGGCTGAGGTAGGATGGGGGGGGAGGAGGCAGGGAGCCGGGGTGAGAGGGAGGGAGAGGGACGAAGGGTGAGAGGAAGGGAGGGAGGGCTCCCCTTTGAAAATCCTTCGCAGCATCGGGAAATCATGCTGGGTCATCGCTCCTCATCCTTTCTCCCTCCTCCTCCTCCTCCTCCTCCTCCTCCTCCTCCTCCTTCCCCTCCTCCTCCTCCTCCTCCTCCTCCTCCTCCTCCTCCCCCTCCTCAGCCGCCACCGCGAGCTCAACCAGCGCCGCCGGCCCGCAGGCAATGCTGGAGGGCTTGGGGAGGGGCGCCTCCGTCCCCTACACCACCAGGGGCGCAGGGAAGGGGGGTCGGGGTAGAGCTGCACATCATTTCCCTCTCACTCTCATCATTCCTATTACTGTACTTATGCGTATCTGCACGTTTAATCCTCTCGCAAGCAACTACACGGACCGCCTAGACGACATATCGGCAGAGCTGCAGTCCTGGGACATTATCTTGCTAAACGGTACACAAAAGAAGGCACTCAGCGACCAAGCAACAGAACGACAAGTACACCTTCGGCATTGGAGCATACAGTTTGGATACAAGACAGGAAGACTTGTCAACTCCAGCTGCGGCACTTGCATCTTCCTCACGCATAAAATTCGAAGAGAAGCATTACATAGCGTCTTTCTTCCACCCTCAGGCCTCCAAGGGAGAGTTGCAGGTATTCGGATACAAGATAAGAATATGGACTTCTCGATTTTTAACGTATACTTCGCTGCTATACATGACAAGAAGCACATCGAGATCGCGAAGAAAATAACAGAGTGGATTGAGGAGCAGATCGACCGACTACCGACACGCACTACAATTGTGATCGCTGGAGATATCAACTCGGACGTAGGCTTGTACAGGGATGGCGACGGCATAGTGACAGTAGACAGAGGCAGACACTTTGGAGGTATGGCGCCTGGCCTTGAGAATTCAAATGGGAAGTACTTTCGAGAGCTATGCACTAGGAACGAGCTGGTCATATGCGACACATTCTTCCCGACAGGGCCAACTTTTTACGGACCCAAAAGCGGGGGCAGCAGGATCGACCACATTGCTATTACGGCAGGGACACGACCTTTTATCAAGAATTGCTCCTGCCTCCATGGTCCAGCTAAGCGCCTCCAAAGCATTAAAGCACGCGGGCACCGCGATCATCTACCACTAGGACTAGAAACTACCGCCACCATCTATCATCATTTGAAGCCTGTCAGGGAAGAGAAGGTGGATAGAGATGGGCTCATGAAGTGCTTGCGGAAGGGGTGGAAGAGGGGGGAGTTGTACGCAGAGATCGACAGGAGGCTGCAGGAGAAGGAGGAAGAGTGGAAAACAGCGTTGCAACAAACATGGCCAGATGACGCTTGGAAAATATCCGTTGTAGGGGGTGCACTAAAGAAGGTCTTTCCAGAATCTGAAATAAGGACGGACGAGCTTACTGCGGCAGCAAAGGCAGAGAGAATGCGCCTACTTCAGCTCCGACGAGAATGCAGAGAAGGCCTGGGGCCAGAGATTGACGAGAGCGAGGTCGAGTCCATTAAGAAGCAGCTACAAGAGTGGTCGGCCGCATTAAAAAAGATCAGAAAAACAGAACTGGAGCGAAGGCGCGAAGAAATCGTGCAGGAGATTTGGGAGGCGTATGAGTCCAGAAACTTCGCACTCGTGCACCGTCTCCGTGTGAAGTACCAAAACAACGGACGGGGCCCAAAGAAAAGATTTTATTATTCGCCGCAGTGTTTCTGGGATGAGCAAATGTGGTACGAGGAAATGGGAAAAAAGGCCGAAGAAGGAGGCATGTCTTGTACAAAGCTCGACCTGCAGCAAAACTGGGAAGCATATAAAGCATCACGTGTTGGTGAAGAGCTTCTACCAGACGACGAGGATATAAAGTATTTGGCACAACAAGACAAAAAGGCCATGAACAAATACCTCGCCGAATCAAAGAAGAGACGTGCCTACCCCCCCTGGGGGCTACCGGTTGAGGCCTCGCTCCTTGTCCTCGACACAAACATTAACATGCGCAGCCCGCAGAGAGAGAGCGAGAGATGGGAGAGGAGGAAGATCAGGGCGGCGGAGAAGGAGGAGGACGAGGAGGAGCTAGCAAAGTTCACCACATTGCAGAAGTACAAAGTTGGCCGCATGCTACTTGAGAGAATGGGCTGGAGCCAAGGCGAAACGGTTGGAAAGAGGCAGAGAGTAGAGTCATTTCGAGAGCCAGCCGAGATCATAGAGCCAGACTGGGCAAGCCACGGGACTACGAGGGCAGGAGCGGGGGCGAGTCCGAACTTCTCAGAGAAAAAAATATTCGAGATCAAGTTGGACGAACTACTAGTGCATATCAGAAGGACCCAAGAAATGCCCCTAGATACTAAAAGGTCCTTGGCTTTCGACGCATCGAAGGGGAACGGCAAAGCAGGGGTAGCAGGGAAGAGGGTCATGCACACTTTTTGCAGCTTAGGGATGGGGTGGCATTACGGTATTCATCTACGTGCTCCTTTTCGACCGCGCCCACATTGGGCGCAAGGTGGACTACCTGCGCGTTCTCGAGAGAACGCATTGTTGTGCCTGCTGGGAAGCAAGTGGAGAGCGGAGGAGGGAGGGGTGTCGATCGTCGTGAGCAATTACGATTGTACTAGCGCTTTCGCGGCGACCGACAGGAGGCTCCTTACCGAGGTTGTTGCGAATCAGGCATGGGAGCATGACAAGCATTTCGCAGTAGGAGCGGTCGCCCATCAGTCGATGTCGATCAGAGCGAGGGACGGCCTAGCACATCTACAGAGTCACACAGGTTCGCAGATGGGATTTACTCTGGCACCCAGGGATTTCAATGATGCGTACAATGAGCACATAGAGCAGTGGGAAGAGGGAGAGCACGAGCACGGTCATCACGAACTCCTAGAAACAAAACATCCGCTGACGGACAAGTACTGCAACTTATCGTTAAACACGTTCATGGACGACGTTACCAAGATACATGTTATCACCGAAGGAAGCAGTGCTGAAGAGATTACCACGTTCCTTAACGAGTCGACCGAACGATTAGAGAATGCAATGGCTAAGGGTGGATGGTCACTAAATGCTGGGAAGACTAATCACTTGATAAATCTTCGCGGGGAGGGCAGTTACCAGGCGACCCGACGATTGAGACGATCAAAAAAGTTAAAAGGGTTTGCCTGTCGTGAAGTACGCGTACTAGGCCCGCGCATCCCAGCAGAGCAGGGACTACTCGGTGAAATTTCCAGACGTTGTTCAGCAGCGAAGATGGCACCGCGTCAATGCGGAGCTTTTTGGAAGGCACGTACGAGGAGAGCAGTAAAACAACTCATGTTTGAGGCCTTCGTTATAGGAGCAGCGCTGAGTGGCTTGAACGTGTTCGTATTAAACAAGACCCACACCGACATTATCGATTCCACGTTAGCTAAGTTATTGCGTAGCCTAGCAGAAGGTAAGCTAAGCTGGAAAAATGAAGATGGTGAAACAAGATGTAGCAGCACGAAGGAGGTTTTTAAGTACTGGCAGTTCAGTGACTCGGCTACTACGCTAAGAATTAGAAGGCTACGCATGTACCAGACCTGGGCAAAAAACCCTGTTGAACACTGTGGAGTGCTCTCTGCTGTCTGTGGAGATTCGCGACTAGATGAGTTACAAAAAACCTAGGCTTACCCCGGCAAAGTTCGCGTGGCCGCAGGAGAGCAGTGAGAAGTCGACGCCCTGGGCAGTCCAGTATCGAGAAGACATGGACAGGCCGGCCGAAGTCGACGAGAGCATGCACGCGTGGTACATGAACAGGAAAAGCGATCTAGACATCTTCATACATGGCACAGAAGCACACGATAGATGACCACTTGCTGACCCCCATGTTCTAGGAGGAAAGAAAAAACACTGTAAGCATAGGACCTAAGCAAGAGGAGGAGGAGGAGGAGATCAACGAGGAGGTTACCCTGGAGGAGCTCGAGAAACCTTTTTGGTGCGACTATCAGGAGGATGGAGGATGCATTTGTGGAAAGAGGTTTGCTAGCGTGAAAGCTTTAAAAGGGCACCTTCGGGAAGCACACAACCAAAGAGAAGTATTATCAAACATTGTCATCACTAACCAGTGCCCGCGGTGCCTCTCCTGTTTCGCATCAAGGCGAATTGCATTGGACCGCTGTGTACGATCTTGCTCGCACGGGATTTGCCATCGAGACAAGTCCAGATGGGCGCATGAAGTTATTCCCCCAGAGTCTCTGGTCTGTAGCATTTGTGATCAAGAATTCCCCGATCTTGGCTGCTTCCAAGCTCGCGCCAGATTTCACCACGTCGGACCAGACCGCGTTCGAGGACAGAGCGATGTCTGGAGCGGCATCGAGCTGGAAGGCCCAAAAAAAGAAACGCAGGCGAGGCGCCAGCCGAGAGAAAAAAACAAAAAAAAAACAGGCAAAGGCGCGAAAGGCAAGGGCAACAAGGAGGACGACCTCGTCCAGGCGGCGATGGCGCTCCAGAAGCTATGCCTGAGGACGGCGGCCGAGGGCCGCGACCTGATCAATATCGCCGGGGAGTTCTGGCTCGTGCCCTCGGATCACGCTATCATCAAGACCGCCAAGGAGACGGGCGCAGACTACGCCAGTCGGGTCAAAACGATCGGAAAAGGCCACGGCCTCGGGCCTCCCTACTTGCACGTCGCCTCGGAGGTGCTGAGCACGACGCGGGACATCCTCGACCTAAACGTTCCCGAGGAGCAGGGGGCCAAGATCATCATCGGCGCGTGGACGACGATAGCGGACAACGTGGACTACGGCCGAGCCTTCGTGAGCGAGACCATCAGGATGTTCAGGGTGAGCGACGCGTGCAGGGAGGACAACGAGATGGAGGGGCCCGATCACAAGGGCAAGCTGATGTTCGCCTTGGCACCGCACTTCGACCTGATGACGGCCCTCAAGATGGAGAAAAAGACGATTGTCCCGCCCGCGAAAGAGTTCCACGCCGAGAAGCTGATGCAGGCCATGGGGGTGGCGTTGTGCAAAGCGGGAGGGACGAAACCGATAGGCAGCGGGCCGAAACCAGAGCTGGACCGAGTTGTCGAGCGTCAGCTGAAGGCGCTGCAGAAGAAGTGAGCACAGCTGTAGAGCAGTTGAGAGCAGAGCCAATCGCAAGAGTTGCAACGGATCATGCAGCCATGACGAGGCTGAGGAAGATGGCGACCGAGGGGTCGTCACATGCGGCAAGAATGCTTAGCGAAGCGCAGAGTTTTAGACGCAGGCTCAACGAAGCGTTGAGAGCAGAAAATAGGTAATGCAGTTTCGGCAGAGAGTCTATTCTAGAGAGGGTCCCCCGACCCAGCGGAGGTGGCGCGCAGCCACCGAGCGGCAGCCGCTGCCGCCACCCTGTCCCTCCTCCCTCTCAGAGTGCCTCTCCCCTCCTCCTCCTCTCTCTCGAGGTGCCAGAGGGCCGCAACCCTCCCAAGGAGCTCGTGACAACCCGCCGTAGGGATGGCATGGGGCCCGAGGGGGGGATGGGGGCACTCTGCAACGAATGCGGGTGCCTTCCCGCTCGTAGGAGCACCCTCTCCGCCCACAGGGGCAAGAGGGACGCTCCGAGCACGCGCCCACGCTCCAGACGCATGGTGTAAAGGGACGTGCGAGACACCCACGCAGGGGTGCGGCACTCGCTGCAAGAGAGACGCATCAGACACCCCCAAGCGCAGAGCCAGCCAGCCAGCCTCCCCCTCCTCCTCCTCCTCCTCCTCCTCCTCCTCCTCCTCCTCCTCCTCCTCCTCCTCCTCCTCCTCCTCCTCCTCCTCCTCCTCCCCCACCACATTCGACGGCGGTGGCGACGACGCCGACGACGACGACAACGTCAATGTCAACGATACCGACATAGATATACTGACGCTGCCGACGTCAACGCCAGAGACGATGCCAACGACGCCGACGACGGCAACGCCGACGACGGCGACGACGACGACGGACGAGTGAAGACCGACCGTGGACGACGATGCCGGACGAGCGACGATCGACGACGGCGGCGGCGACGACGGCGGCGGCCCCAGGACGCCGGCGAGCTGAGGCGCCAGTTCTCCCTGGAGTGCAACCAGAAGAGGCAGTACGAGGCCGCGGGGGGTGGCAAGAAGGCCGTGCTCACGGTGACCAGCTACAGTTAAGTCGGGCATGTCCGTCTACAGCAGGAATTTTCACAAAAAGTCGAGAAAATAGTTTGGGGACGATGTTTCGACTATCTTTGAACATGTTCTGACTACTCCTTATTTTTCGTCCAAAATCTGCCTGTACGAGGACATGCCCGACCTAAGGCCACAGTCAACCCGCATAGCCAGGACGAGCGCCTTTCCACGGTTACCCTTGCATCGTTCCCCTACAGTGGAAAGCCATGCCAAGACACACCTTGCTTGCATCCAGGGTGCCCTGGGTTTCTTGGGTTTCGATGGTTTCTGCTATGGAGTACGTGACGTTAACGCACCAAAAATCAATGGGCGTCCTGGGGTTCCAGGGTTGGGTTTCTTGTGGGGGGGGTCTCTTGTGGTCGAGCCCCCACTGTGGCAAGGATGAACGACTTTCCAAGGTTACCCTTGCATCCACTGGTTTTTGGTGCGGGAGCGTCACGTACTCTTCAGCAAAACCATCGAAACACGAGAAACCCAGAGCACCCTGGAAGCAAGCAGGGTGTTTCTTGGCATGTGTTTCCACTGTAGGGTGTCGGCAAGAAGGCCGTGGTCACGGTGGCCGGCTACCGTCGACCCACATAGCAAGGATGAGCGACTTTCCAAGGTTACCTTAGCCTCCTTCCCCTGCGGCCCATCCTTGACAGCTTTCGCTGGCCGCGCCCCCGCCGCAAAGTGTCGACGAGGCCCCGGGCGAGGGCCGCGGAGCGCTGGGGGGCAGAGGAAGCAAGCCCGCATGAACATAAACCGTCCGCGTAGACTTCTTGGATCGGCGTTGGAATCGCAGCCCCTCCCGAGCCAAAGGTGTTCCTCCGCCTCTTCCTCCGTGTCCTCCTCCTCCTCCTCCTCCTCCTCAGTCCCGCGACGACGAGGACAAGGAGGGGGGAGAACGACAAGGAATAAGGGAGGCGGAAAGATGAATACAGCGAGGGTTGGGTGTTTGGGGTCTGGCGTTTGGTGCTCGGTGTTTGGGGTTTGGTGCTTGGTGTCTGGGGTTTTGCGATTGGGGTGCGGTGTTTGGCGTGGCGGGTTCGGGGGTTTGAGGTTGAAGGGTGGTGTCTGGTGTTTGGGGGTTGTTGTTTGGGGTTTGGCGTTTGGGGTTTGTTGTTTGGGGTTTGGTGTTCGGAGATTCGGGTTTGTTGTTTGGGGTTTAGTGGTGTTTGGAGTTTTGTGTGCGCGTGGTGTTTCGGGGGGCGTTGAAGGCTCCAACCGGGGTGTACCCCAAGTTTGCCGGGGTACAAAGCGTCCAACCGAGGCATGGCCCGTCCAGCCGGGGTTTAGAATTCGGCCGGAGGGCCGCCGGGTCGGGGGGTGCGGCAGTCTGACCCGGGACCCCCCCCCCGCACCCCGCCCCCTTCCCCCCCCTATCCCAGCCCGTCGGGGGGGGGAAAGGGGCGGGACTCGACTTCACTACGACATTTCTTTTCTTTCTAGGTCTCCTTGGGACTGGCGACGACGACGACGGCGACGAAGACGACGACAGCGTCTCATGCACGCCGACCGGGTCGGCAGAATTTCAAACTGTTTCTTCCAACGGGTTTTTTCCGCAGTGAAAATAGTTACACAGGTCCTCCCCGTCTTCCTCCTCCTCCTCCTTCTCCTCCTCCTACTCCTCCTTCTCCTCCTCCAGCCTCCTCCCCCTCCTCCTCGTCCTCCTCGTCCTCGTCCTCCTCTCCTCCTCCTCCTCCTCCTCCTCCTCCTCCTCCTCCTCCTCCTCCTCCTCCTCCTCCTCCTCCTCCTCCTCTGCCTCCGCCTCCGCCTCCGCCTCCGCCTCTGCCTCCGCCTCAACCTCCGCCTCCGCCTCCGCCGCGCGCCGCCCGAGGCGACAGGGAATTGCAAACCGTCAGGGCGCCCGCCCCCCTCGCCCGGCGAGGGAGCGAGTGGAGGAGGGAGGAGGCGAGGAGGAGGAGGAGGAGGAGGAGGACGAGGAGGAGGACTAGGATGAGGACGAGGAGGGAAAAGGAGGAAAAGGAGAAAAGGAGGAGGATGAGGAGGAGGAGGCGGAGGAGGAGGAGGACGAGGACGCGTGCGAGGAGGACGAGGACGACGACGGCGTCGACGAGGAGGAGGAAGAGGAGGAGGAGGAGGACGCGGGCGAGGAGGAGGAGGAGGAGGAGGAGGAACATCAGGAGCAGCAGGAGGAGCAGGAACACGGCGGGGTGCCGCGGAGCGAGCTGGGGGCGGAGGAGGCGGGGGGCGGCGGCGCCCTGGCGGACAGACTCGCCCGACTCGCGCTCGCCATCCCCTGGCCGTCCTGTCTCGGCTTGCCTGCGTGTCGTTTTGATCGCTCACCCTCCGGATCTTCGCCTCGGGCTCTTGTCCACGGCGTTCCTGTTCCTGTGCAAGCTCCTCGGCACCGCCTGCACCCCGGCCCGCACCCCGGCCGCCCGAGGCCCCGCCCGCCTGTGCCCTGTCTCCCCAATCAGAGCTGTGCGTAGCCCGCCTAGCTCTTAACCGGAAGAGGTTCGCTCTTGCCCCGCAGACCAAAAAGCGTGTCGCGTGTTCGCGCGGCCGCCCTCGTTTTGTTTCCTCCCTCCCTGCACGTTCGCGTTTCGGTGGCCCCGAAAAGCCACGCGCTGGAGCGGACCGCCTCCGCCTCGCCGCCGACGGAAATAATGTGCCACGTGTTGTGTGTATATATATATATATATATTTATTTATTTCCCTTCTCTCTGTCTCTCTCCCTCTTTCTTTCTCTCTCTCACTCTCTCTCTCTACCGGGTACAGTAGGTGGAGCGCATGTGTTCGATCATCGTTCTCGTTTTCGTTGTCGTCCTGATCTTCGTTCTCGTTAGCGTTGGCAGGGGGCGGGCGGCGGCGCTGTGGCGAGCAGTCGTCTCCGTTGGAGCCGGCTGGGGGGCTGAGGTGGCCCAGCATTGGTTCCCGCCAGCAGGAAGCGGGGGCAGGTTCGAGGTGCTGGCCTCGGGAAGGTTCTTTACAAAGCTCTGCCTCCGGGGGTCGTTTTCGGGCCCCGGGGCCATCAGAGACGGACACAGGGCGACAACAATCTGCTTCAGATGGGCCCCGGGGCGGGGTCCGAGAGCTGATCTTGAGGGGAGTTGGCTTCCTCCCCCTGCGTGGCCAATTCCCGGGGGTCCCAGCCAGT
>CAUYUJ010008754.1:30000-38223 GCA_963575745.1 Prorocentrum cordatum | reverse complement strand
TAGTAGTAGTAATAGTAATAGTAGTAGTAGTAGTAGTAGTAGTAGTAGTAGTAGTAGTAGTAGTAGTAGGTAGTAATCGTAGTAGGTAGTAGGTGGTAAGTAGTAGGTAGTAGGTAGTAGGTAGTAAGTAGTCGGTTGTATGTAGGTAGGTAGGTAGGTAGGTAGGTCGGTAGGTAGGTAGGTAGGTAAGTAGGTATGTAGGGAGTAGTCGTAGTAGTAGTAGTAGTAGTAGTAGTAGTATTAGTAGTAGTAGTAGTAGTAGTAGTAGTAGTAGTAGTAGTAGTAGTAGTAGTAGTAGTAGTAGTAGTAAGTAGTAAGTAGTAAGTAGTAAGTAGTAAGTAGTAAGTAGTAAGTAGTAGTAGTAGTGTAACAAGTAGTAGTAGGTAGTAGTAGTAGTAGTAGTTTCCTGTAGGAGTAGTCGTGAGTAGTAGTAGTAAGTAGTAGTATAGTAGTAGTAGTAGAGTAGGAGTATTAGTAGTGTAGTAAGTATCGTAGTCTTAGTAGTAGTATTAGTAGTAGTAAGTAGTAGTAGTAGTAGGTAGTAGTATAGTAGTAGTATTAGTAGTAGTAGTCAGTTAAGTAGTGTAGTAGTAGTAGTAGTGTAGTAATATTAGTATAGTAGTAGTAGTAAGTAGCAGCAGTAGTATTATATATTCGTCGTCGTCGTCGTGTGAGTAGTAGTAGTAGTAGTCGTCGTAGGTAGTAGTAGGTGTAGTAAGTAGTAGTAGTAGTCGTAGTAGTAGTAGTAGTAGTAGTAGTAGTAGTAGTAGGAGGAGGAGGAGGAGGAGGAGGAGGAGGAGGAGGAGGAGGAGGAGGATACGACGAGGAGGAGGACGAGGAGGAGATGGTGGCGTAAGAGGGAGGACGGAGTTGATCAGAGATAGGCGGGGGACGCGGAGGATGAGCATGGTGAGCAGACTCGAGCTATGAGGCGAGAAGGTACGTGGACAAAATCAGAGCCGAAATGCTTCTCGACGCTTACCGCGGCAGGACGTTGCCGTCTGGGAGGGGCGCCTGTCCATGATCGACCTCACGAGCTCCGAGCACGGCTCGGTCAGCCGCCCTGGGGCCTGTCTCGGCGCCGTCGTCGTCGGCCGCCGCCGCTCCCGCCGTCGCCCCGTTCCCCGGGGCGCGTTCCTGGCGCTCCGAAGAACTGGATTCTAGGCCTCCCGAAGAGCGAGTACGGTCGTACCGAGGTATAAGAACGAGGTCGGGTTTTGGAGGGAGCGATTCTACCACATCGCTCGGGCGGGCGCAAAGGGAGGCGCCAAGGGGGGCCCAGGGAGGGGGGGCGGCGTGGGGGGGGGGGCGCCTGGGGGGGGGGACCAGTGGACCTTGCTACCCGCACCGTCGTTTTTGGAACCGTTTTCAGTCGGAAGGCGAACGCCTTAGGGAGTTGATGGAACGAATGGAAGGATGTTGGGTCCGATACGTCGGGTGGCCTCACTCACTCGCCAGCCAGAACCCCCGCCCCTCGTCGTCGGCGACGTCGTCGTCGTCGTCGTCGTCGTCGTCGTCCTCGTCGTCGTGGTCGTCGTCGGCGTCCGCCTCCTTGTTCGCTTGTCGCACCCGCGCGCGCGCAGGGAGAGCCCGCCGCTGCCGCCCGCAGGAGTACGCCATGCGCTCGCTCCTCCGCCTCACCGCGCTGCCGTTCCTGCCAGAGCCGGCGGGGCGGGGGGGGAGGCTCGGAGAAGGAGGAGGGGAGGAAGGGGAGCCTCCCTCTCCTCCCATCCTCGCTCTCCTTCAGGTTCCCGTGCAGAGTTTGCGAGCTTCGCCTCTTAGCACAGCCACACGAGTTGACTGCGCTGACTGCCTCTGCTAGCTGCAGCGCCGCCATTAGCTGACAGGCCATACGCTTCATCAGCAGCGCAATCCAAAAAATCCTCACCATCCTCCTCCACTCCTCGACATCATCCTCCCCCTCCTCCCCCCGGGGAGGAGGGGGAGGAGGGGTGGATGGAGGGGAGGAGTGGATGGGACGGAGAGGAGGAGGGAGGGAGGGAGGACATGGAGGACATGGGGGAGGGAGCAGGAGAGGGGTGAGGATGATGTGACGACGGTGATGGCGATGACGGTGATGATGGTGGTGGTGGTCATGATAGTGATGTGGATTATGTTGATTCTGAGGCTGATGGTGATGCTGCTGCTGATGATGCTGGTGATGATGATGAGGATGATGATGCTGATGATGATGATGATGCTGATGCTGCTGCTGATGATGATGATGCTGATGCTGATAATGATGCTGATGATGATGATGATGATGATGATGATGATGATGATGATGATGATGATGATGATGATGATGATGATGCTGATGATGATGATGATGATGATGATGATGATGGTGGTGTGCCAGCACGTGGAACCTAATATTTCATGTGTGTACCACTTATTGGTACCCGCGTATGTGGGCCCAGATGTAGAACTACGTCATGTTGGACCTCGTGCGTGTGGAACACCGTTCGTGCGGAATCCTATCTATGCGTGTGGAGTCCCATGCTTGTGGAACCCCATGCGTGTAGAATTGAAAGCCAAGCCTTTGTGAACCAAGCAGCCGCCAGAGACATCTGCTTGTCAGGCAGAGCCACGAGGCGGCCTTGGGCTGAAGTGTGGCGAAACCTCGCCAGACCCAGCCAGCCAGCCAGGGGTCATTCCGACTCCGCCAGCCCGATTCGATCCGATTTCCCCAGCTGTCGGTTCGAATCGATTCGATGTGGAGATTCGGATTCGCGATTCCGATTTTGAGTTTGCCCCATCCGGCTCCTGCCGATTCGATGTGTCAGCCGATTTCTGCCGATTCTGGCCGATCCGTCTTCGCTCCGAAGGTCTGCTTTAGGCCGCACTGTGTTCCACGCGGCTGCATGTCCAGGCCCCGACGGGGCCCCGATCGTCAGCCCGAGCCTTCCCGAGCGCTGTTTTGAGCGCAGTGTCTTGCCGTGACCGCCGCCGCCTCGATCCAAGGCCCGGTCGCGCCCGCAGGCTTCCAGAGGCGCCGTGCCTCCTTCGCCCTCCTCCCGGCACAGGGGCCCCCCAAGGGTCCGGCCCTGGGAGTCCCAGGGCCCCGAGGGGTCGGAGCTGGGACCCCTAGGAGCCCCGGGGGACACCTTGGAAGCCCCTCCTGGGGGTCGAGCCTGGCACTCCTGGGGCCCCCCTGGGGGCCCCTGGTGGTCTGGCCTGGGATCCCGGGGGGCCCTGGGGGCTCCCAGGGGCCCCTCGGGGCCGGGCCTGGGACCACTTTGGGCCCCCTGGAGCCTCGAGACCCCCAGGGGTCAGGCCTGGGATTCTTGGAGGCCTCCAGGGATCGGGCCTGGGACCCCTGGGGGGGGCACTTGGGGGTTGCCAGGGCCCCCCATGGATCTGGCCCGGACCCCCAGGGGTCCCCAAGGCTCCTGGGGTTTCCAGGGCCAGACGCCCCCAAGGGCTCCCAGGGGCTCCTTGGGGTCGCTAGGGGCCCCTTGGGGCCCGCCATTGAACTAATCGACGTCGACGACGCGTGCGACGACGCGAACGACGACGTGTACGACGACGACATGCACGACGACGTACGACGAAGATGTGCGACAACAGAATTCGGGCCAAGCGCGACCTGTACCTCCTTTCTTGCCTTCCGTTTCCGATTCGATCTGGGTCGGGCTTGCCGATTCTCACCGATCCGATGGCGCAGCCGACTATTGGCCGATTTTTGCCGCTTCGATGCTCGGCGCCGATCAGATTCCACTTACCGACCCGATGTGGGGCCGCCTGCCCAGCACGCGAGGCGGGCCCTAGGCGGCCGCGCAGGCCGCAACGTGGCGAAATGTAGTCGGGTTCCTTTGGTGCACGAGGCGGCCACGAGGCGGCCACGAGGCGGCAACGTGGCGAAACCTCGCCAGACCCACCCAGCGCACGAGGTGGCCACGACGATGCGCCCACGGGCGGCAGCGTAGAAAGTTCTCGCCGGGCCCATGCAATCCCTCAGTGGCACAAGCAGGACCCTCTTGTGATGATAATGATGCTGATGATGGTGATGCTGCTGCTGATGATGATGATGATGCTGATGATGATGATGATAATGATGATGACGATGCTGCTGCTGGTGATGATGCTGCTGATGATGATGCTGATAATGTTGAGGATAATGATGATGATGCTGACGATGAGGATGAGGATGATGGGGTTGCTGACGATGATGATGACGATGATGATGATGATGCTGATGATGATGTTGATGCTGATGCTGATGGTGATGCTGATGATCATACTGATGACGATGATGTTGATGTTGAAGATGATGATGATGACGAGGTTGATGATGGTGGCGATGGTGATGATGGTGGTGGTGGTGTTGATGATGTTATCGACGATGATGATAATGAAGCTGATGATGATGATGATGCTGATGATGATGATGATGATGCTTCTGCTGATGACGATGCTGATGATGCTGATGATAAGGATGATCATGATGGCGATGGTGGTGTTGATGTTGATGATGTTGTTGTTGCTGATGATGATGCTGATGATGGTGATGATGATGCTGATTATGGCGATGATAATGATGCTGATGATGCCGATGATTATGATCAAGATGATGATGATGA
The DNA here is from genome assembly GCA_963575745.1 of Prorocentrum cordatum. NCBI lineage: Eukaryota > Dinophyceae > Prorocentrales > Prorocentraceae > Prorocentrum > Prorocentrum cordatum. The sequence continues at coordinate 33,640 of CAUYUJ010008754.1, read as the reverse complement.
TGATGATGATGATGATGATGATGATGATGATGATGATGATGATGATGATGATGATGATGCTGATTATGATTATGATGATGATGATGATGATGATGATGATGACGCTGCTTCAGCTGATGATGAGGATGATGATGCTGATGATAAGGATGATGATTATGACGATGGTGCTGTTGGTGTCGATGATGATGCTAATCATGATAATGCTGCTGCTCATGATGATGACGCTGATTAGGAGGATGACGATGATGCTGGTGTTGGTGATGGTAGTGGTGGTGGTGGTGATGGTGATGACGATGACGGTGACGATGACGGTGACGATGACGATGCCGAGCATGATGACGATGACGATGCCGATGCCGATGACGATGATGATGATGATGCTGATGATGATGCTGATGATGATGCTGATGATGATGATGATGATGCTGATGATGATGATGATGTTGATGATGCTGATGATGATGATGCTGATGGTGATGATGCTGATGCTGATTCTGATGCTGATGCTGATGTTGATGCTGATGCTGCTCATGATGATGCTGATGCTGCTGATGATGATGCTGCTGATGATGATGATGACGATGCTGTTGAGGTTGAGTATGCTGAGGATGACGACGATGATGATGGCGGTGGTGGTGGTGGTGATGCTGATGAGGATGATGATGGTGGTGGTGATGATGGTGGTGGTGATGATGATGAGGATGATGAGGATTATTAGTATGCTGATCGGGAGGATAGGATGAGGATGAGGATGATGATGAGGATGCAGATGCTGCTGCTGATGATGATGATAACGATCATGAGGATGCTCCTGATTATTATGATGATGATGATGATGATGATGATGATGATGATGATGATGATGATGATGATGATGCTGATGATGATGATGATGATGATGATGATGATGATGATGATGATGATGATGATGATGATGATGATGATGATGATGATGATGATGATGATGATGATGATGATGATGATGATGATGATGATGATGATGATGATGATGATGATTATTATTATGATTCTGATTATGATGATGATGACGATGCTGATAATGATGATGATGATGATGATGATGATGATGATGATGAATACGATGATGATGCTTATGATGATGATGCTGCTGCTGATCATGATGATGACGACTATCATGATGATGCCGATGATGATTATTCTGATGATGATGGTGATGATGGTGATGATGATGATGATGAGGAGGAGGAGGAGGAGGAGGAGACGGAGGAGAAGGAGAAGGAGGAGGAGGACGGATGAGAGGAACAGTAGAGTGAAGAGGAGGATGAGCAGGAGGAGGTAGGGAAGGGGCATAGGGATAGGGAGGAACAGCAGGGAAGATGATGCTGATGATGATGATGATGCTGCTGCTGATGATGATGATGATGATGATGATGATGATGATGATGATGATGATGCTGATGCTGATGCTGATGCTGATGCTGATGCTGATGCTGATGATGATGATGATGATGAGGAGGAGGAGGAGGAGGAGGGAGGAGGAGGAGGAGGAGCTGGAGGAGATGTAGGAGGAGGAGATGAGGCTGATGCTGATGCTGATGCTGATGCTGATGCTGATGCTGCTGCTACTGATGATGACGATGATGATGATGATGATGATGATGATGATGATGATGATGATTGAGGAGGAGGAGGAGGAGGAGGTAGGAGGAGGAGGAGGAGGAACAGGAGGAGGAGGAGGAGGAGGAGGAGGAGGAGGAGGAGGAGGAGGAGGAGGAGGATAGGAATGAGGAGGAGGAGGAGGAGAGAGGAGGAGGAGGAGGAGGAGGAGGAGGAGGACTGCTGCCTGCCATTTTGTCGTCGCCTCCCATATCCTGTGCACCACTCTTTCTTCTCACCCCGCACCCGTCCCACAGAGAATTGTGCGATCTGCTGTGCCTCAAGTGCGAGCAGCGCTTCATCGAGGCTGAGACCGTCATCGGCCTGACCGTCCCCCCCTGGGTACGTGTCAGGAGGAGGAGGAGGAGGAGCAGGGGGTGGAGAAGGAGAAGGAGGAAGGGGACGACGTGGGGGAGGGGGTAGAGAGGGATTTGCTATGTTTGTCTCCTGCTCCCGGGACTGCGAGGCAGGATCCTTCGGTGAATGCGGCAGAGGTTTGTAGACTGCCAGGGCCTCTTGCCATTATCCGGGTCTCGCTTTCTGGCGCAACTGCAGCGGAGTTGGACCTCCCGATTTTCGGTTGGCCGTTGGAGGTCGCAATGAAATGTCCCGGTGGAGCTTTGCACGTGCGCAGCCTCGGCGCCATTGTTCGACTGTACTTGCCGATAGGTTCGCGAGGCTGATCTCCTCGTCCTCCTCCTCCTCCTCCTCCTCCTCCTCCTCCTCCTCCTCCTCCTCCTCCCCCTTCTCCTCGTCGTCGTCGTCGTCGTCGTCCTCCTCCTCCTCCTCCTCCCACTCCTCCTCCAACTCCACCGCCATCCCCGCCCCCCGCCCTTGTCCTCCCCTCTGCCCCCCTCCTTCCTTTTGTCCTTCCCTTTCGTCCTTCCTTTTCGTTTTCCTTTCATCCTTCCTTCCTGTCTCCTTCTCCTTCTCCTTCTCCTTCCCCTTCTCCTACTTTTCCTCCTACTTTTCCTCCTGCCTCTCCTCCTCTCCTCCTCTTCCTCCTCCTCCTCCTAAGCCCTCGTCCTCCTCTCCGTGCTCTTCCTCCCCCTTCCTCCACCACTCCTCCCCCCGCTCCTTCTCATTTCTTTAATCCTTGCCTTCTTCCGTCCTTTCCTCCATCCTTCCCGCCTCCCTGCCTTCCTTTTCCTGCTCCTCCTCCTCCCCTGTTGCCCGTCGTTCTCTCCCTCGCTCTCCCTCTGCCCCCGACCCTCCCCGCAGAGGGGTTCGCAGGCGTACCGGGCGTTCGTGCGCAACGTGCCCGGGGACGCCGGCTTCGACCCGTTCTCGCTGGCGGGCAGGACGCCGCCCCGAGTCCGCCTGAGCAGGGGAGGGGGCGGAGATGAGGCTCGTGCGTCACTTCGTTGGGGGGCGGGCGATACTTGGGGGGGGGGCGAAAGGTGCACTCGTCGGGCCCTAAAGGCCACCTTTTGGGCCCTAAAGGGCCCTCCTAGGGGCCCTTAAGGGCCCCTTTTCTGCAGCTCGCTGGCCCCCCATGTGTCGCCCCCCCCCCCCCCACCCCCCAACAAGGCAACGCCCAAGAGGCGGGAATGCCCTGGGAAGGCCTTCGGATCCTTGCGTTGCATTTTTTTCACATCGGGCGTTTGCGCCCAGTTTCGGGCCCTGGGACCTTGGTCTGGGGCTGAGAAGTGCCAGTCAGCCGTGCAGTGCTCGCTTTTGCTCGCCCTGCCCAGCCTGCGCATTCGCACACCCCCAGGGGAGGAGGATGGAAGGCTGGAGGTCGGGGATGGGAGGGAGGTGGGCACTGGAGGAGGAGGAGCAGCACAAGGGTACGGAAACCATATTAACGGGAAGTGGATGATGATGATGCTGATGATGATGATGATGATGATGATGATGATGATGATGATGATGAGGCGATGGTGATGGTGATGGTGATGGTGATGGTGATGATGATGGTGATGATGACTATCATGATGATTCCGATTCTGCTGATGATAACGATGGCGATTCTGATGCTTCAGTTGCTGCTGCTGATGCT
>CAUYUJ010008754.1:10000-22500 GCA_963575745.1 Prorocentrum cordatum | reverse complement strand
CTGCGGGGGCAGAGCGAGCGGCTACGGGCCCTGCATTCACCCCTGCGGCAGAGCGAGCCGCATCATCGGGCTTCGCACTCACCCAAGAGGCAGAGCGAGCGGCTTCGGGCCCCGCACTCACCTCCAGGGCAGAGCGAGCCGCAACGACCTGCAGGGCGGCGTCTGCCAGCAGCGGGGCCCACCATCGGAAGCAGGAGGCCGCGGACGCGTGGGTGGCCGAGACCCTCCTTCCCGATGAGCGCGTCCCCCAGGCCGCCGACGGGTGGAGCCTGCAGGGAGACAGCGAAGGCCCCGCTGCACATGACGTCCGTGTACAAGGTCGCCGCTCGCCCAAGGATTGGGACCGACCAGTGCAGCAGGGTACATCAGACCAGCTCAAGCAGAGAGCTGGCCAGTGGATCACGTGCCTGGACGCCAGTAAGCATGACGACGGTGCCGAGAAGTGGGACGCTGGTACCCCTTCGACGGCTCTCCCTACATCGACGTGGGCGAGATCGCCGACAGCGACACCCTCATCCCCACCAGCGCTAGATGCAGCTTCGAAAAACACACAGTCAGGACGCCCCTCGAGTTCGAAGGAGTATAGGCTGGAAGAGTCACAGACTCGGCATGAAAGCAGCAACGTGGCCCACCATCGGAAGCAGGAGGCCGCGGACGCGCGGGTGGCCGAGACCCTCCTTCCCGATGAGCGCATCTCCAGGGCCGCCGACGGGTGGAGCCCTCAGGGAGCCTGCGAAGGCCCAGCTGCAGAGGAGCAGGATCCTTTTGATGATTTGGACGAGTACATCGACAGTTTACAGTCAGGGGACGTTCAAGATCCCCTGGCACATGGAATGGAGCTGGAGGCCGAGCCTGTGATGGACAACGCGGCGGTGGAAGAGCAGGTGGCCTCCCTCAAGCAGCACCAGGCATGGCCCAAGGTGGAGCTCAAGCGAGAGCAGGCGTCCTTGACGAAGCTGGACGTGGCCGAGCTAATGGACCGACCCAGCGGTGGTCGTCATCGCGTCTCGGCGCTGTGCGGAAACATTACCGAGTGGGGCTCTAAGGTCCACAAGTTCGTGGCGAGCCTGAGGGAGTTTAATGTGTGCATGTTCGTCCAGACTCACCTCAACGAAAAACTCACCTCCGAGGTACAGACAGCGGTGAGGAAGGACGGTTGGAAGATGGTCGCCACACCTGCCAGGAATAGCGGACGATCTGAGACTGGCACATCAGCAGGTGAAGCCATCCTGGCACGCACCCATGTGGCGACATCTTCCTTTGAGTACCTCACCAAGTTCCGCGCTAACGGGGCAGCTAGCCCCTTTCATGGTTTCTCGGCTCTTGCCTGGCATATGAAGGGTGGCAACGTGGTGTTGATCTGCACCTATCTCGCTCCCAAGTTTGGGCTCACGAAGGGGCCTAACGTGAGGGCGTTGAGGGCTCTCGTCTCTTTCGTGAGGAGCTTGGCTGACCCGTATGTGATCATAGGAGACTGGAACCATTCCCCGTCGCAGATCGCGCAGGCCCGCATTCAGGAGTTCATGCGGGGGGTGGTGCTGACCCCTCCTTGTGACATCACATGCGACAAAGGTCAGGGCCCCATGATCGATTTCGCGATTGTCAGCGAGGGCTTGAAGGACAGGGTGACCCTCACCCTAGTGTTTGCTGTGCCATGGGAGACCCATGGCGGCATCGCGGTCTCGTCCGAGGGGTCCGAGCAGCCGATCTGGCGCAGGAAGCTGCGCCTGCCGAAGGAGTTGCCGCAAGTCGATAGGCCCAGGAAGAAATCCGACCCCGCGAGCAAGAGTCCCCTGCGACGAGAAGAAGCACGGCTTGCTCGACGAGGCAGACTAGCTCCAGAGCTGCAGGAGGCTTTTGATCTGGCCCATCCTCCACCAGCTCTGAATGTACCTCAGGAGGACGGAGTCGAGTACCGTGTCTCCGATGAGGTGCGGACGCAGGCTTGCTTGCTTGTGGGCGAGCCGCGTTCATCAGCCGAGTCTTTTATTGGCCAGGAGTTGGAGAGCACTGGAGTTGCCCGCCACTTTTTGGATGCGGCGCGGCCTGCGGCGACGCAGAGGGTTAACCATAGGTATGCTCGCTGTGTCGCTAGAGTGGAGGTTTTCATCCTGACGGCGTCCAGAGTTGGTGAGGATGAATGGGGGCCGTTCCAGGGACGCGCTCAGGGGTTTTCCTTGTTTTGGCAGAAATCTAGGGCCTCACCAGGCCGAGCCCACCTGGTTAACGGCCCCCCTGCTGAATGGTGGGCGGTTTCCACCACGCTCCTCAAACGATGCGTTTCCCTGCGATTCTCTGGCAAAGACGAGAGACAGTTAAGGCAGTGCGTGTGCAAATTGCGCAAGCAATGTGAGCAGCTTGACGGGCAAGACATATCGGATTTTATAGGCAAAGACATGCAGGAGCTCGGCGGCACCACGATCGCTTGCTTATATGACCTCAGCCTTCAGAGCGAGGCTGATCTTCCAGCGCTGGTCGAGGCTGCGGATAGGCGCGCACTCTCGTGGGATTGCTTCATCTCGCCGTGCTTTTGAGTGTTGGGTGAAGGAGCAGTGGAAAAAGAAGCCAGGCATCCTGCACCGACATGTAAAGCAAGATCCGCCCGCCCCCTTAGAATCGCTTTCTCCAGGGAAGGTCGTCTCGGACCCCGCGGCCATCATGGCCCAGAAGCAGGCTGCGTGGCCGCAGAGGTGGCTGGATCCTGTAGACACCCCGACAGCCCTGCAAGAGGCCATCTCGGGAGCGCTCCGTAGGGCTGGCGAGGGCCCCCTGGGCCCCATCGAGGCCTCCCACCTCTCCTCTCTCTGGTATCGGGCTCCCGCCAAGAAAGCCCCGGGGATAGACGTTCTCCGAGTGGCCGGTGTGCAGCGCTTGCCAGAGCAGGGGGTGGAAGAGTTGGCCGCCCTTTTAAACCTTGTCGAAGGTGAAGGAGTGTGGCCAGAGCAGATGTTTGCCACGATTTCCGCCCTCTTGCCCAAACCTAATCAGCGAGGTGACCGAACGATCGGCATGCTCTCGAATGTTATAATGCTCTGGAGCCGAGTGAGATCGGGGCTGGTCGAGGCTTGGAGTGCAGGCCTTGGCCAGTTCTGGGATGCGGCTATCAAGGGCAACTCAGCATTGCGAGCCGCGTTGCTGCGCAGCTTGCTCGATGAGACTGCAGTGCTAGCAGGTGCACATGTAGCGACACTTCTGCTAGATATAGAAAATTTTACGATTCACTGAGCCTGGTGATGCTAATCAACACAGCGTTAGACATCGGGTTTCCTGCCCTGGTTGTCGCGCTAGAGTCTCAGGTCTATTTAGCGCCCAGGTTTTTGAGGAGTCAAGGGGGAGCTAGCGAGGCCATCTACCCGACGCGCTCCCTCGTCGCAGGGTCTTGCTTGGGGGCCCCGCTTGCGAAATTGTTTCTGTTTCCGATTTTGGACCGTGCCCATCGGCAGGTCAAGGCTTGCAGGCTGTGGTCCTTTATCGACGATGCGGTCTCGAGGGCCGAAGGGGCGGCAGAGAGTGTTGCGATCTCTTTGGCAGCCTCGGCAAGAGTGTTGACTGAAGGTCTGCGATAGGCTCGGCTCGTGATTTCTGACAAGACCACTGTTCTGGCCTCATCGTCTTGCGTTAGAGCTCGAATAAGTCAGTTGTTGAAGGCAGCCGAGGTCCCGCATTCAGCTGAGGTGTCAGCGGTAGATTGAGGATTCTCAAACGGACCAAGAGTAGGCTAGTCAAGGCCACCAAGAGGTTCATCAGTAAGCTCAGGCGCCCGGCTAAATTATCGAGGATATCGCAGTCACTTTGGACCGCGGGGGCCCTTCCCCAAGCGGTGTACGGGCGCCGGGTGCATTGCGTGAGCCCGAGCCAGATTCAGAACCTCAGGCGGCAGGCTGGCCAGGCTATCGCTCGAACGGGTTCGGGTCGGTGTCTGACCACGTTGCTTGCCATGCACTTAGGGGTCGAAGATCCTGGTTTGGAGTTGCGCCGTCAGTTGGTCCTCGAGTTTTGTTTATTTTGGAAGTCGTCGCCAGAGCTCCACGACCGCATCAGAGCGGCTTGGAAGCATCTTGCCCCTCGGCTCTGGCCAGCTAGAACGCGGTGGAATAGGGTGCGCGGGCCTATCAGCGCGGTGATTGCCACTCTCTACGAGGCTGGGTGGACCCCGTTCTCCCCCGACTCGTGGCGTCGCCCAACTGCGAGCGGGAGCGAGGTTTGGAGACTGCCGTGCGCGAGAGAGGCTGGATTCGAGCAAGGGGATGTAGATTTTATCGAATTGCTCGACGACCTGGTCCAGGATTTTGCGTCCCAGTTTTGGACCCAGGCCGCTTCTCGTTATGGGGGTGAGGGGCTGGAGCTTGGGGGTGGGGGCGTTCTCCTGGCGAGTCGCGAAGTACGCAAGTTTTTAGACGAGGAAGCTTATGAGCTCGTAGGTCTCCAGAATGCGGCAGTGTCTGGTAGACAGTTCACTCGAGAAAGACAGGCGGCCTTAGGATATGAAGTAGCCACAGAGTGTCCAAGATGCCAGCAGAGCACAGAGACTCTCTTTCATCGGGTGTGGGAGTGCCCGTGCAATGTAGGCTTCGAGGAATTTGTGAAGAGTGAATGTATCAGGCAGCAGGCCCAGGTGCACTGGGAGAGTTGCCCAGTTCTGTGGCTCAGGGGAGTTTCGCCTAAGAGCTACACCCATCTTTCGGTTTTCCTGAAGAAAACCTTCTGTCCCTGGGGCCGCTCCCGATTTCCGAGGTTGAACCGCGTCCCAACTTTGGGAGTGTGGTGGTTTTCGGCGACGGATCGGGGGGGGGGGCCCACAGTGCGGACCCACGTAGGCGAAGGTGTGGTACTGCTGTGATCGCTATGCAGCCTGGCGGCCAAGGGGGCTGGAGGCTTGCATGGGGCTTTTCGACTCCTGTCGGGGGGCAGCGTCAAACGGTCCCTCGAGCGGAGCTGCTCGCGTTCGCCATCGCACTCGAGCATGTCCCCGAGAGGTTTCTGTTTGTTAACGACCACGAGCCCCTCGTGAAAGCATGGGGGAAGGGTCGGCAGTTCCAGAAGAACGGTTCAAATCAAGATTTGTGGTCTCGAATTCGGGTGGCACTCCAGGCCCGGTCGTCGGAGGTGAACCTGAAATGGATCCCTTCGCATATGGGCGAAGCCACCTCTCTCAGCGAGCCGATCGACCCCTGCCTAATTCAGGGCAGCGCCCTGGCCGATGAGGAGGCGGGGGCTGCGGCGGGGAGAGGGTGGGCGGTTTCGGTGGAAGGGGGAGAGCCTCAGACTGACCACTGGGATGCGATTGGCACCCTGGTTCGAGCTCGTGCGAGGCGCGCCTTGGCCCTGGCTGCGGAGGCTGACCCATGGAGGGGGGTGCGGGCCACTGTGCAGCGTAGAGCCCCCCCCCCTCGAAGAGGCAGCGTGTACTGCAGGCCTCCAGCCATAGCTCCGAGCAAGCAGAGGGCTCATGGAGGTGTAGGAGTTGTGATATTGTAGTGCCCGTGTCACGTCTCATTGACGCCGCTAAGACCCAGTGCCGCGGCCTCCCTCTCCTTGGTGTGGGGGCGTGTAGCGGGGGCTTGGCGGCTGGAAGGGGCGTGCGCCCCTCTCATGCCGTCCAGAGGTGGGAGCGTTACCTCCTGAGTTTCTGCACCACCTGTGGCAAGTACGCCACGGTCGATGGGCGCCACCTCGCGGCGAGATGCGAGGGCCTCTCCCGCGAAGGCCGTGAGAATTTAAGCCGCATCGAGGGAGGCATGTACCCCCGCAGAGAAGGGGCGCCTAAGCCTTTGCAAGCTGCCCTCGGTGCCCGTGAACGCGGTAGCCTTGAGAGGTTGTTTGCGCGTGCTGCGCCCGAGGGGGGGGGGCGGTGGGCCGCCCGCCTCCGCTGGTTAATTGGCCCTCCCGCGGAGGGCCAGCTGGCCAGTGGGAGGTGCGGGGGTGTGGCGGTGAGGTGGGGTCCCGCCTGCACCTAAGCACCCCCGTTCGGGGTCCGCTTTTCTCCCCCTTTCCCCCCCCCCCCCCGCACGCCCCGTGCTTGGTCAAAAGGTCCACAAGGTCCTCCTCCTCCTCTTCCTCCTCCCTCCTCCTCCTCCTCCTCCTCCTCCTCCTCCTTCTTTTCCTTCTCCTTCTCCTCGTCCTCGTCCTCCTCCTCCTCCTCCTCCTCCTCCTCCTCCTCCTGCGCCCCCTTACGTGGCATGGACTGTGATCGGATGATCGCAGCGGCCGGGTGCTCCTCCTTCGCCTAGGCCCTCTTCCTCCTGCCCTCCTCCTGCGGCGTCGCAGGAGAGCTCTCCCCTCCGCCCTCCTCCGCCCTGGCCCCTCCGGCCCCGCCCTCCTTCTCTCCTGCACCTCCGCATCCCCGCCCTCCGTCCTTCGTCTGCCCCCCCCTCCCCCCCGCGTCGTCTTCCGGCTCGCGCAGGCCGCCCCGCCGAGACGCACGGAGGGGCAGCCGCGCTCTTCGCGATCCTCGCGCTCTCCGGGCTCCGAAGAGCCGTGGTCCTCTCCTGCCGGGGCGGCGTGGGGCGAACAAAGAGGCCACCTGCGCTGCCAGCGCCTCGCGCGACGGCACGCGCGGCGCGGGGCGGCGCACGCCGTGGGCCTCCGTCCGACCAGCCTGGAGCATCTCCTGACCCCCAGGATTGGCATTCAGTCGGGCACGTCCCTCTACAGGAGGAACATTCCCAAATAGTTTTAAAAAAACATCGGTGGACGGTTTTTTGTTTTTTTGTTGTTTTGTTGTTTTTGCTTGTATTTTTTTCCTGTTTCGTCGAGGATGCGATTGTAGGGGGACATGCCCGACCTAACCCCAGGATTGGCATCGCCTTTTGCCTGCTCGCGATGCCGGTCTTGAGGATGCTCTCCGGGTCTCTGAGGGCGCCTCCCCGAGACGGTCGCTGCCTCTGGCTTGGCGATCTCAGCGGGGCGGGGAGGATGGGCACGCGGCGGGTAGCTCCGGCGTCATGCTCTGCTCCGCCGCCCTGTCGTCGCCGCATCCGTCGCTCCCTCGCTTCTTCCCCTCCTCTCGCCAAGCAGCTCCGTGAGGCGCAAGCGTGGTAGCAGCACGGCCGCCTACAGGCGAATAGACGACAGGGGGACAGAGCGGTGTCTTCCACGCCCCGGCACGAGCCAAGGGCTCTTCTTTTCCATTTCGCCACGGGCGGCCCCGAGGGGCTCGAGGACTGAGCCGAACTCCTCCTCCTGCCCCTCCTCTTCCTCCCGCCGCAGAGGTCCCGACGGCCCCACCCAGGGGGGCAGCTGGGGCTCCGCCTTGCCGGGGCCGCTCTGGCGGAGGGTGGCCCCGCCGCCGCGCCCTGCCTCTACGCCGCGCCGCTCCGCGGTCCCCTCCCTTGGCTGCCCCGCTCCACCCCGCTCGCCACGCCGCCGCGGCAGGCGCTCGCCGCCGCGCTGCGCCTCGCCGCCGCACTGCGCCGCCCCGCTGCGACGCCGCGTCGCCGCCGCGCCGCGTCGCTGCCGCGCTGCCTCGGCCCACGGGCCCTCCTCGGGGGCGGCCACGAGGGGAGCCAGGACCAAGGGGGGGGGGTGGATCTCGTGGCCGGGGCCGTGCTGTCTCCCCAGGCTCCGCGGCGCCCCTTCCTGCTGCAGCACCTCCCTTGGCCCCTCCCCCCCTCCCCGGGGCGTGCTCACGCCTCGGGCGATGCTTGTCGCCCCCCCCCCATCTGCCCCTCTCGGACGCTTCCCGCTCGGACGCCCCCGACCTTCCCCTCGGCACCGCGCCGCCGCGTGCCGCCGCTGCCCCTTGCCGCCGCCCGCCGCCCCAGTGCGCGCCACGCCGTCGCCGCCCATTTTGCTGCTGGTCGGCGCCGTCGTCGTCGTCGTCGTCGTCGTCGTCGTCGTCGTCGTCGTCGTCGTCGTCGTCGTCGTCGTCGTCGTCGTCGTCGTCGTCGTCGTTTCCGCCGCCCCTGCGGTGCGCGCTGCTCGCTGCTTCCGCCGGCCTCCCCGCCCGCTGCCCCCCCCCCCCCCCGTGCGCTCGTCGCCCCAACGCCTCCGCGCCCAGGCCCATCGCCGAGATGCTGGGGCTGCCGAACCTCATGGCGCCTGGAGGCGGCCAGCGCCAGGGATCGCCGCGGGGGAGGCGGGTCCTGCAGGAGGCGGGTCCCGAGGGTTTTCGCCGCTTTTTCGGGCTCTCGGGGCCCTCCGCGGGCCCCAGGACTGTCAGAAAACGACTTGGGATCTGGGCCCGCTTGCTCCAGCCTGGCGAAGACCTGGAAGCGCTAGCGAATCATTCGGCCACGCAAGAGGGAAAGCATTGGTGCAAGTGCAGTCACCCCGCATAGCAAGGATGAGCGACTTTCCAAGGTTACGCTTGCGCATCTTTCCCCCTCGGCCCATCCTTGGCCGCTTTCGCTGGCTGCGCCCCGCTCGCAAGGGGTCGGCATGGCCTTCCAAGGCCCTTGCATCCTCATCGTGCGCCATATACGGGTTGACTGTACTGCTTGGGGAAAAAGCTTGTCGATGGAAGTCTGGGGACGAGGGGATGCGACAACACCATGGGAAGGATGAAGGACGGCTCCCCCCAATGTCAGTTCGCTCCGTCGTGCCACCAGCGGTGTGGTGGCCGATTCCGAATGGAACGTTGCCATGCTGAGGTGTTGTGGCCTGGCCATGTCGCCATAGATCTGGCATGTAGCCCGTGTCCCAGAGCTCCAGACTCGTCTTTGGGAAGCGTGGTCAAGGCTGAGGATATCGTTTCCTTATCAGACTCGATGTCCTTCTCGCGATCTTTCCAGGGCCTCTGTGTGTCTCCCTGCCCAATCCTCGAGCTGTCCTGCAGGCTACCCTTCCATGGTCCGAGTCACCTAGGAGGACGATGAGGAGGAGGCGGAGGCGGAGGCGGAGGCGGAGGGGAGGAGGAGGATGAGGAGGAGGCGGAGGAGGAGGAGAGGGAGGAGGAGGAGGAAAAGGAGGAGGAGGAGGAGAGGAGGAGGAGAGGATGACAGGAGGAGGAGGGGAGGAGGGAGGAGGAGGAGGAGGAGGAGGAGAGGATGGAGGAGGAGGAGGAGGAGGCGGAGGAGGAGGAGGAGGAGCCCGAGGGCGACGACCCACGGGGCGGGGGCGGGTCCACAAGCGGCGCCAGGCTGCACACCCACCCCGCTCAACGGCCAGCTGGCGGACCCCACCCTTGCCGCCTCCACCGGGACTGGGCGGGGACGGGAGCAGCTGTCAGGGGCAGCGGCAGGCGGGAACAGGCTCATGTGGAGGGTTTCTCCGAAGGGCTTAGGCGACCCGCCCTCCTCCTCCTCCTCCTCCTCCTCCTCCTCCTCCTCCTCCTCCTCGGGTCGCCTACGGCCCCGGGGGAAACCGTGCAGGGGGAGCGGGCTCAGGGGGTAACACGTGGACCCCCAATCGCCCACTCCTCGCCGAATCAGGGCCTGATAGCCCACCCCTCCCAGCAGCGTGCGGATTCGCCATCGGTGCCTGTCGCCGATCCATCGGCGATGTACCGCCGGTTCAAGCTCGATGGTTCCCCTCCCCCTGAGCTGGCCCCCCCTAATCACCTTTCCCCTTCAGAGGCGCGCGTGCGCTCAGAGGATCATCCCAGTCCTAGGCGTCACGCGCATGCCCTTGTGGCTAGGCAGCGAGGGCGCGCGCTCTGGCCCTTCCTGGACGTCCAGCGGCTCGAACAAGCGTCGGCCTTAGAGGCCAGTGTCGGGCCCGTCGACCTGCAGGATGCAAAGCCAGCCCACGGGGAGTGGGTCGAGGGGCTGTTCTTGCCTGTACCCATCGGTCTTTGAAAGTAGGTATTTTGATTCCCATATTCCAGTCTACTCTAAGCGCCTTCCTACTTCAATGATCGAGTGGCTTCACCTTTTCCGTCCTCCCAAGGGGGCGAATCAAGCTATTCTCAACGTCTTCCTACTTCATGTTTCTACCTACTTCTTCCGACCGATGGGTAAGAGGAGGAGGAGGCGGAGGAGGAGGAGTAGGAGGGATGATGATGATGATGATGATGATGATGGTGGTGGTGGTGGTGGTGGTGATGATGATGGTGGTGGTGGTGGTGATGATGATGATGATGGTGATGATGGTGATGATGGTGATGATGATGATGATGGTGATGATGATGATGATGATGATGATGATGATGATGATGAGGAGGAGGAGGAGGAGGAGGAGGAGGAGGAGGAGGAGGTACCCGCCAGGGCGCTTCCCCGGGAAGCCCGATGTTACCTGCCAGGACGCTTCCCTCAGTCGCCCGAAGGCACCTGCCAGGATGCTTCTCCTGGGGCGCCTGGAGGTACCGATGCCGTTTGGGCCTCTTGGGAGGCCCTAGTCGCCACGGCTGGTGAACTTCTGGTCAGAACGCGCCATGGGAGAGGTCCAGGGAGAAGCGGCATCGGTATCTTTCGGTTTCCCCAGCCTGGGAGTTGCCGAGCGGCGGGCAAGGGGCCCGATTCGGAGCCGCAGCGGGTGTGGGCAGTCTCGGGGGGATCATTGCACGTTCCCCTCAGGGGCAAAGCTGTGGGAGGGATACGCTCAGGGGGGGGATGCATCTCGAGGATACGAGTGCATGTGCTCAGACGCGTGGCTTAGCAACGGGTCCCGCTTTCATGCGAGACCGACGCGTTGCGAGACCGACGCGCTGCGTCGCCAAATGAGGCGGCACTGACTTCACCTTTCGGGGTGTACTTGGGGAGACCAAAAGGTACCAGTACCGCTACCCCCCAGACCTCTCCCTGGGTTGCGTTCTGACCAGAAGGTCGAGGCGAATCCAGCGGTGACGATGAGGGCCTCCCAGGAGGCCCCAAAAGGGGCAAACGGCCGAAGGGTAGAGGTGTGCGCACCCTTTCCCCCGCTGAGCACTTTCCCCGATCCCCGGGTTTGGCGCCCCCGCGCCAGATCCACGGATCGTCAATCCGTGTGAGCGCGTGCCGGAGCATCGGCCTCCCATCGCCCGTTGCCTCGCCGAGGGGGGCCCGGGGCCCCGACCAGGAGCGCGCGGTCCTGCCACTGCGGGGGCCTCTCGCCGCTCAGTCGGCGGTGTGCCGCCGATCAGGTCTCGACCTAAACTTCAACGGTATCTGAGCGATTTCGTGGACCGATTTCGTGGAACTCTGCAGCGAAGGCAACTGGAAGGCAAGCACGAGGGAGGACGAAAGCGAGCCGAAGACGAAAGGCACCGTTCAGGTCGAGCCCTATCGCCGACTCCAGCTCGATATTGTGCTGGCCTCCGGCCAGTGCCGCCGATCCGGGGCGCTCCGGATGATGATGATGATGATGATGATGATGATGATGATGATGATGATGATGATGATGATGATGATGATGATGATGATTATGCTGATTATGATGATGATGATGATGATGATGATGATGATGATGATGATGATGATGATGGTGATGGTGATGGTGATGGTGATGATGATGATGATGGTGATGATGATGATGATGATGATGATGATGCTGGTGATGGTGATGATGGTGATGATGATGCTGGTGATGATGATGGTGATGGTGATGGTGATGGTGATGGTGATGGTGATGATGATGGTGATGGTGATGGTGATGGTGATGGTGATTGTGATGATGATTATGATGATGGTGATGGTGATGGTGGTGACGGTGATGGTGATGGTGATGATGATAATGAGGAGGATGAGGAGGATGAGGAGGAGGATGATAAGGACGATGGTGGTGGTGGCGATATGACGAGGAGGAGGAGAACGAGGAGGAGGAGGAGGAGGACGAGGAGGAGGGGTAAGAGATGGTGGTGGTGGTGGTGGTGGTGATGATGATGATGATGATGATGATTATTCTGATGATGATGATGATGATGATGATGATGATGATGACGACGACGTTGACCATGGTGATGGTGGTGAGGATGTTGATGACGAATGGTGGTGGTTGTGACGTCGATCACACACATAGAACCATTCAGAGGAAAATAATGAGTTTTTGCCTCTGGTGGCCCTCTTGGGATGGCTTGTGGGGCTCTTGGGGCGTCTCGAAAGTTTCTCGGGCCGTCTTGGGGCCATCTTGGGCGTCTTGGACCGATCGTTCGGTGATTCGGGGCTTTCTTGGGCCGTCTTGAGGGCCTCTTGGGGCCCTGTTGGCCCGTCTTGGGCCTCTTGGGCTCGAAAACGTCATGCGGGAACATTCTGGGGATCCCAGAGGGCGCGCGGGGAGCCCCGAGAGATTTGAGAGCTTGGGGTGCAGGACCATTAATAAAGAATCCTCAGGCTTGAGGACTGAGACCCAGGGGATTGAGCAAGGGACTTTGGGAAGCCTCTTGGGGGTCGTTTTGGGGCCTGTTGGGGCCTCTGTCAGGCCTCTTGGGGGCCTTCTGGGGCCTCCTGGGGGCTTCTTGGGGGACTGTTGGGGCCTTTTGGGGGCTTCTTGGAGCCTCTTGAGAACGTCGTGAATGGACAGGCTGAGATTTTCGGTTCGGGCTCCCCCTCTTGAGTTTCCTGGGGCCGTCTTGGAGCCCTCTTGGGCCGGCTTGGCCGCTCCTTGGGCCGTCTTGGCGCCCTCTTAGGCAGTTTTTGGGTCGTCTT
>CAUYUJ010008754.1:0-5000 GCA_963575745.1 Prorocentrum cordatum | reverse complement strand
ACTCGTTCTTCAAGGGATTTTGCTGTAGGGGCTTCTGGGGAGGGGCTCGGGGCGGGTGGGCGTATTGCAGCATGGTTGGTGCATCTTGAGTTTACTCTGATCCTCTCATCTTCCACTTCCTCCTCCTCCTCCTCCTCCTCCTCCTTGTCCTCCTCCTTCTCCTCCCCCCCTCCTCCTCCTCCTCTTCCTCCTCCTCCTTTCCCACCCTTCGCAGAGGAAGAGAGAGGGCCTTTTCCAACAGTGAGAGGGGGCCGCGGATTGTCACATTTCTGCTGAGTGCCTACTGATGCCGTTGCTGCTGCTCTCCTCATCTTACCGCTTCTCCGCGTGCCCTCTGTCCTCCCCCTCCTCCTTCCTCCGCCGCGTATTGTCCGCTCGTTTCGGGGTAAGTGTGGCGCTGTGGACCTGCTGGTGTGAGAATGGGTGGCTGAACGTAGGTCTACCAGATGCGAAGTCGAATTGCCGATCGCGCAGTGGAGCCAGAGAGGGGCGTGAGAGGGGGACGAAGGACGATAGGGGGGAGGGTAAGGAGCTTGAGAAGGGCATGTGGGGGGAGCGAAGCGGGGCGTGAGAGGTGCAGGGAGGGGGGAGGGGGAGGGAGCGAGAGGGAACGACAGAGAGGGACGGTGCGAGACGAGCGGAGGGGCGCAGGGAAAGGGAGGCCGTCGGGGGGGAGAAAGAGGGGGATGATGCAAGGTTAAAAGGAATGGAGCAGGGAGGAGGAGGAGGAGGAGGAGGAGGAGGAGGAGGAGGAGGAGGAGGAGGAGGAGGAGGAGGAGGAGGAGGAGGACGAGGAGGACATCAGCCCACGTACGATCTTCTGACCCCGCAGACTCCTCCACAGACCCCATGACCCAAAAACGTGGAGTAAAGTACTCGAACACCTTGCTTCTTCATCCTGCAGCCCAGGAGTTGCCCGGCTACTTCGGCTTCGACCCCCTGCAGCTGTCGGAGTTGGCGGAGCAGCTCCCCAAGCTCCGCTCCGATGCGCCTTGGGTGGCCGAGGCGGAGGTGAAGCACGGGCGGGTGGCCATGCTGGCGGTGACCTACATGGCCGTCCGCGAGTTTTACACGCAATCGCCCATCTGGACGGCACAGCTCCCGACGATGGTGAGGCCGATTGCCGAGGTCGTCTGACAATTCTCCAGGGCGGAACTTTTTATCTCCGACGCTGTAGCACGAGCATCCCCTGCTCTCCTGTCGCTGCACACAACGTCAGAGGTGGGGATGAACATGCTCTTTGGTGCGCCAACCGCTTTGCTCAGAGGCGTACCGAGTGTACAGAAGATTTCAATGCCTCTAGTGTTAGCGCTCTCTATTCTTTCCCTACCCCTTCTCCCTGGCGGACGTCCGACGTCAAGCTCGACCCCAGAATCCTCGATCCCCTCCCCGCCAGTTCACCACCCCACTCAGGAGGGAAAGAAACACACAGACACAATTAATCCTCGATTCCCAGAAAATATGGGAAAATATGGGAATTGGGGGGGAAGACAAAAACCCAGAAAATATGGGAAAATATGGTGCGTATTTTTATTTGTGTGTATTTATTTGTGTGTCCTGGGGCCCCTTCACCCACGTCGTTTCTCGATGCTCCCCGGGGCCGGAACCTGGCGCCCGTGGGCCGAAGGCGTGGGCAAGAACCGGGCGTCGGGCATTCTTCGTGGCGCCGGAGGCCTGGGCCCCCTTCTCCTGCGGCTGCCGACCCTCCTCCCCTGCCCCTGCCCCTCTCTTTCCTCCTCCCCGTCCTCCCCCTCCTGCTCGCCGCATGCTTTTCCTCTACAATTCGTACTTGTGTGATTCCACTCTGCCACATGGCTGGCATATAGCCCCCCCCCCCTGTCGGGGACCTTCCTTCGTGCCCATCGGAAGTGGTATACAAAGTGGTATACAAAGTTTACGTTGTCCGTCCCAACATTGGCGTTTGTTTTGGCGCCGACGCTGCAGACTGCGCGGCAGGACTGAGACGGGGCGCACATGGTGCGCGACAGTGCGAAGCGTCGTTCTCGCCTCGGCGCCGCGCGTGGATTTATCCTGAGAGTTGACCGCTCGGCGCGGCGCAAACTTGTCGATCGCCAGCTCGTCGACAACGGGATGGTTCGCGGGCGGGCGGAGCATAGCTTTCGCCCCATCGCCGCGCAGACTTCGCTGAAAGTGGCAGTCTCACTCGAGCAGTCGCTGGGAGCGGGGCCGTGCGCGAGCGGGCGAACCGCAACCCGCGCCCAAGCTCTGTGTGCCCATTCCGCGGTGGAGTGGCGCTCTCGACTCCGAGCGCGGCGCATATTTTCCGCTCCCTGGGTTGCCGGGGAAGTGGCAGCGGGGCTGCGTGCGAGCCCACCAGCCCATCTCACAGCAGCAACTCTTGCGAAGCATGCCGACAGTCGTGTTTTTCAGGCGTGTGTCCGCTTGGCCCCGCATATCTCCCCTGTTCCTCCTTCCTCCCGCCTCCTTGTACATCCTCCTTGTGGGGGGAGCGGGAGAAGGACGAGGCGGAGGAGGAGGGAGAGAAAGCGCTCCTCGTGGTTTGAGTCGTTTGGGGTTTCTCGTCCTGGTGTGAGTCGTTCGGGCCCTTCTTCTTGGTGTGAGTCGTTCGGGCTCTTCGTGGTGTGAGTCGTTCGGGCTCTTCGTCCTGGTGTGAGTCGTTCGGGCTTCTCGTGGTGTGAGTTGTTCGGGCCCCTCATCCTGGTGTGAGTCGTTCGGGCCCCTCCTCCTGGTGTAACTCGTTCGGGCTCCTCGTGGTGTGAGTCGTTCGGGGCCCGCGTCGTGGTGTGAGTCGTTCGGGCTCCTCGTGGTGTGAGTCGTTCGGGCGCCTCGTCCGGGTGTGAGTCGTTCGGGCCCCTCGTTGTGGTGTGAGTCGTTCGGGCTCTTCGTGGTGTGAGTCGTTCGGGCTCCTCGTGGGGCCTCTTGGGGGCCTCTTGGAGCCTCTTGGGGCCTCTTGGGGGCCTCTTGGGGGCCTCTTGGGGGCCTCTTGGGGGCCTCTTGGGGCCTCTTGGGGCCTCTTGGGGGCCTCTTGGGGGCCTCTTGGGGCCGCTTGGGGGCCTCTTTGGGGCCTCTTGGAGGCCTCTTGGAAGCCTCCTGGGGGCCTCTTGGGACCATCTTGAGGCCTCTTGCGACCTCCTCAGAAGCGCAAATGAGAGCTGCCCCCTGAGAAGGACAAAATGAACCCAAAACCTTTGTAACATCAATGATTTTGCTATGAAGGAAGATGAGCGCGGCCCCCTCAGGACGCCAAAATGGGGCCAAAACCGTAGTAAAATCAATGATTTTGGCTTCAAAGAAGAGCAGAGGGGCCAAACTGCATCCCCCCGTCGGGGCCAGAATCCTCGTGAGGGTCGTCGTTTTTTGGCCCTCCCAGGAGCCGAAAAAGACCCCCCTGCCACCACCCCGGACTCCCTGTCCAGGTCCAGGGGGAGGGGGTAGAGGGAGGGGTAAACCCCTCCCCGAAGGGGAAGAAGGGGGTTGAGAACAGAGCGGGCTCTCTAAACTACTCACGCCCAAAGGGCTGGTGGGATTAGTACTTGTGTGATTCCACTCTGCTACATGGCTGGCATATAGCCCCCCCCCTGTCGGGGACCTTCCTTCGTGCCCATCGGAAGTGTTATACAAAGTTTACGTTGTCCGTCCCAACATTGGCGTTTGTTTTGGCGCCGGCGCTGCAGACTGCGCGGCAGGACTGAGACGGGGCGCACATGGTGCGCGACAGTGCGAAGCGTCGTTCTCGCCTCGGCGCCGCGCGTGGATTTATCCTGAGAGTTGACCGCTCGGCGCGGCGCACACTTGTCGATCGCCAGCTCGTCGACAACGGGATGGTTCGCGGGCGGGCGGAGCATAGCTTTCGCCCCCATCGCCGCGCAGAGTTCGCTGAAAGTGGCAGTCTCACTCGAGCAGTCGCTGGGAGCGGGGCCGTGCGCGAGCGGGCGAACCGCAACCCGCGCCCAAGCTCTGTGTGCCCATTCCGCGGTGGAGTGGCGCTCTCGACTCCGAGCGCGGCGCATATTTTCCGCTCCCTGGGTTGCCGGGGAAGTGGCAGCGGGGCTGCGTGCGAGCGGGGGAGATGTTGTTCTGGCAGGAAGGCCGCGCAGATTTCGCACGAAAGTGTCAGGGCGATTGACTGCGTGACAGTGGGCCAGATGGTGCTCTCGCCTCAGCGCTGCGCGAGGAGTTTCTGGAAGTTCCGCTCGCGCCCGTTCGCGGTCCGTGTTTTTTCCCCTCGCCACGTCGTCGGATGCAGGACCGCGCGCGAAGACCTTTTGCTCGCTAGGTGGGAAGGAGCGCCAGTCCCAATATCAAGGTGCGCCAAAATCTTCTCTGATGTCATGGGAGGGAGGGTGGGGGCGGGGCCTGCTTCGACTTGGCTAAGAGACTTTTTCCCTACCTAGGCTCTGCCTAGAAGGGTTCTTACTCTCTTAGCTTAAAGGGGCCGGGCAGAGGAAAGCGCCCCAGGCGGTTCCCCCAGTCCCCGCCACGCGGTTCCCCCCAGTCCCCTGGGAGCTTTAGCTTTAGCTTTAGCTTTAGCTTTAGCTTTAGCTTAGCTTTAGCTTAGCTGTAGCTTAGCTGAAGCTTAGCGTTTCGCTTAGCTTTTCGCTTAGCGTTTAGCTTAGCTTTAGCTTA
This sequence comes from Prorocentrum cordatum, assembly GCA_963575745.1. Classification (NCBI taxonomy): domain Eukaryota; class Dinophyceae; order Prorocentrales; family Prorocentraceae; genus Prorocentrum; species Prorocentrum cordatum. Next base: position 392 of record CAUYUJ010008754.1, on the reverse strand, counting down.
GCTTCAGCTTAGCTTTAGCTTAGCTTGACCTTAGCTGTAGCTTAGATTTAGCTTAGCTTTAGCTTAGCTTTAGCTTAGCTTTAGCTTAGCTTTAGCTTAGCTTTAGCTTAGCTTTAGCATATCTGTAGCTTAGCTTTAGCTTAGCTGTTGCTCAGCTTTAACTTAGCTTTAGCTTAGCTTTAGCTTAGCTTTAGCTTAGCTTTAGCTTTGCGTTACTGTTACTACTAATACTGCTTTCCTAGGGGTTCCAACTCCTAGGTAGGGTCGCACTGGGATAATTTTTTAGGGTCGGGCGACAACCTGGGTTATCGGGCTTGTCCCCCTCCCCCCCCTCCCAGGATAATCTGACCTTGCCGGTTGTGCAGGTCCGCGGGAGGGGGGGGCGCGGGCAT
>CAUYUJ010008753.1:25000-38239 GCA_963575745.1 Prorocentrum cordatum | reverse complement strand
TGAAGCCCCAGGCACAGGCTCTTCACAAAGTGGCTCCTGGCCTGATACTCAGACCGGCACCCGTACCCAAGATGAACCCCTACGTAGAAACTTCCCACATCGGCTAACGAACCAAAAGGTCGCGAAAGCTGGCATCGGCCCTGGCGCGCAGGAGCTCGGAGGACGAGAAAGGCCCGAGAAGTACGAGGAGAGAGCTTTCGCAGCGTCGAGCTGCAGCGCCGCGGCAGGACCAGCCACCCGCCAGATGCGCAGAGAGATGGCCAGGCTGAGCACGACGCCTCCCGATGCCATCCCCCCAGCCGTCCGCAGAGGCTCTGAGGGATGAGATGCAGGGTGGGAGGCGTGCGGCGTGCATCCGCAGGACTGGATCAAAGCACAAGGCGAACAAACTCCCGAGGAGGAGGAGGAGGAGGAGGAGGAGGAGGAGGAGGAGGAGGAGGAGGGGGCAACCTCGTCTGATACCCCTCGTGCAGAAAAAGCCCACGCCCAACGTCATTGCCTCAGAGGGCAAGTGCATGCACTGGATGGTCCAGCGCTTCACGATTCGGACTGGAATCGCGCCCTCTGACCTTCGGGCCGCGTCTCCGTCGTCGTTGCACGCGGCTGTTTTCTGGACGCTTGCTGCCATGGCGATCCCGTGTAGCGAGATTTGTTGTTTTGGTGTTGCGCCACTCGGGTGAAGAGACGTGCACCTTTCGTGCACGTCGGGTGCCAGGAGGAGGAGGAGGAGGAGGAGGAGGAGGAGGAGGAGGGAGGAGGAGGAGGAGGAGGAGGAGGCGGAGGAGGAGGAGGAGGCCATCCGACGGTGGCGAGGAGGAGTGGGAGGCGACACCGCCGCAGGCGCGATGGCCGCCCTGCGGCCCCGAGGGGCGGACTCCGCCTCACGACCGCGCAGAGGGCCCCACAGCCCCTCGCCTCCGCCCGTGCCGCGCGCGGGAGGGGGCGGAGCAAGGGCTCCCAGCTTCGCGCTTCGCGCTGCGCGAAGCGCGAAGCGCGAATAACTTCGCGCCCTCGAGGGCGCCTCCCAGGGGAGAAGAGCAGGACGAGGAATCGGAGCCGAACCGCGAAGCGCGAAGCGCGAATAGCTTCGCGCCCTCGAGGGCGCCCTTGCGGAGAGGTGCGCGCGCGCGCGCCTCCCAGGAGGGGGAGGGGAGGCGGGGCGGCGGCTCCGGCTACAGCGAGCAGGGATTGGAGGAGGAGGAGGAGGAGGAGGAGTGAGGGAGGAGGAGGAGTAGGAGGAGGGGGAGGAGAGGAGGAGGAGGAGGAGGAGGAGGAGGAGGAGGAGGAGGAGGAGGAGAGAGGAGGAGGAGCAGGAGGAGGGGGAGGAGGGGGAGGAGGGGGAGGAGGAGGAGAGAGGAGAGGAGGGAGGAGGAGAGGCCACGCTAGAGACACAGGACACTAGGGGGCCAACATCGAACCTAACCCTGCCCCCCAACGCTTTCTGAGGGGGAGGGTGGGGTGCACTTCGCTCGGGAGCTCCCGAGCGAAGCGAGCCCCACCCTCCCCCTCAGAAATCGTGGGGGGCAGGGGCAGGGTTCGCATGTGGCCCCCTGACCCTTCCGAGTACCACGCTGCCACAGGAATGCAGAGGCAGGAGAGCCAATAATCGAATCGATAAGTCGGATCGGCGATCGAAATGAGTCGGATCGGCGGAAATCGGCGGTCGAGTCGGGAAAAGTCGAATCGGCGGACATCGGCAGGCTAATATGCCTCCAGTAAGGAATCGGAGCCCAAATCGGAATCCGAAGTCCAATCGAATCGGAATCGGAAGCCATCGAAGTCGAATCGAATCGAATCGGAGGAATCGAAACGAGCCCTGAGAGGGGCGTGGGTCGCGAAACCGAGGACGCAAGGGTACCCTCGGTGCACGGGGAGTTCTGCGCGGGAGGCCGCCCTAATGGTCGGGGCGACGGGCCACGGTGCGCGGCGACTGCCCTGGCCCGGCTGGAGAAGCACCAAACATACCCCCCACAAGCCGCTTGTTCGAGGGAAAAGAACTATGCACATGCACCGATTCTGGCCAGGCCCATCCTGAGCCCAGGATCGGTGCATACGCCCTCCTACCTTGGCCAGGAAGGCATATGCACCGATCCTGGGTCAAAAATGGGCCTTGCCAGGATCGGTGCATGTGCATAGTTCTCTTCGCCCGAGCTTGTGGGGGGTTCCTAACCTCGGGAGGGCTGTCTGGAGAGAGATCTCGTCGGAAAGTTCGCCGGAGATCTCCGCTGCCGGAGGTCCGAGGGGCCCCCACTGCTGCTGCCGGAGACTCTGGGGGAGAATCCTGGGAGAACTCTGGGAGATCCCTGGGGGAGCGAGAGGTCTTCATATACCCTCCACAAGCGCGGATCTCAGTGATGAGCTGGTCTGAGTTCGGCGCGGCTCAGGCACATATTTTTTCGCGTGCTGCCAATATCGATGACATAGGTGAGCCAGCGTGGACCCCGCACAATGTCTTGCAGTCTATGTGGTGACATCTAGATGGTGCAATCAACGCAAAGAAGTGCAATGCAATGCAACGCAATGCGATGCAAAGCAGTGCAAAACAATGCAAATTAATGCAATGCGCTGCATAACGATGCGACACAGTGCGAAGCAATGCAACGGGACGCAATGCAATGTCAAGCAATGCAATGCAAAGCAATGCAAAGCAATGCAAAGCAATGCAACGCAATGCAAAGCAATGCAAAGCAATGCAAAGCAATGCAAAGCAATGCAAAGCAAAACGATACAAAGCGATGCAAAGCGATGCAAAAACGCGAAAAGCAATGCAAGGCAGCACGAAGCGACACGAAGCGAAACAAGTATAAATCAATGAAAGCGGTACGAAGCGATACGAAGCGGTGCGAAGCAATGCAACACTATGCAAAGTAACGCGGAGCAATGCAAAGCAATGCAGAACATGCAAAGTAATGCGAAGCAATGTGAAGACATGGCGGCCAGAGCGACCCGCAGGCCCGGGCGGCGGGCGGCGACGCGGCGGCGACGGCAACCACATGGCGGCCAGAGCGGCCCGCAGGCCCAGTTCCTTAGAGCAACGAAGCAAGAACGCCTGAGAGCAAGCACTGCTTGGCGGCACGCAGAGAAAGAGAGACAGCCGCGGGCGCTGAAGTCGCCTGTTGAAGCGAGCAGCCCATGGAAATCAGAAGCCCGCCGCAAGCGCACATTGGTCACCGGACTCGACGACCCATCGCGTACAGCAGCGGGCAGAAGCCCGCCGCTCCGCCCCCGGGGGAGGGGAGGGGAGGCGGGAGAGGGGGCGGGGAGCGGGAGGAGGGGGCAGGAAGCAGCGGCGAGGGAGGCGAGGGGAAGGCCCAGCGGCAGCAGGTCCTGCTCCTCCTCCTCCTCCTCCCCCTCCTCCTCCTCCTCCTCCTCCTCCTCCTCCTCCAACTTTTGGCACTCCGCGCGGATGTCTCGGATCCCCGCTGGGCCCCCCACCCCCGGCGCGCGGAGCGCGCCAGGGGCGGCGCCAGAGGCAGGTCCAAGAAATCCGCGCGGAGCGCCAAAATCAGGAGGAGAAAAAACACACAGACGCAATTAATCGGTGATCCCCAGGAAAATATGGGAAAATATGGGAAGTGGGGGGGAAGACGAAAACCCAGAAAATATGGGAAAATATGGGGGATATTTTTATTTGTGTGTATTTATTTGTGTGTTCCAGTTCCCCTTCACGAAAGCTGATGTTTGTGGCGTTTCTTCTTCGAATGATCCTCGTCGTCTGGTTCTTCGGGTCCGCACTCGGGCTTCAGCTCAGAGGCGACGAGAGGGGCGAATAGCCCAGGGGAGAGCAGTACATGTATTCAGATGCGCCGATGATCTATGTCTTCGAAAGGGCTCCCGGGCGAATTCGCCCCCGGGCTATTCGCCCCTATCGTCGCCGCCGACCAGCGGCCGCTGCGAGGACGAGTCGAGCCGCGGGAGCGCTGAAATCCTGGCGCGTTGAAATCCTCGTCAGCCAACCTGAGGGCCGTCTTGGGCGTCTTCGGGGACTCCTGGGACCGTCTTGGGCCCCCTTGGGCCCCCCTTAGCCTGTCGTGGCCTGCTTCGGGGCGGGCCCGGGCCGTCTCGGGAGCTCTGGGACCCCCGAAACCATGGCGACGTGGAGGAAGCGGAGGAAGAGGAGCAGGAGGAGAAGGAGGAGGAGGAGGAGCAGGAGGACAAAGACGACCACGACGCCCCTCCCCCTCCTCCTCCTCCTCCTCCTCCTCCTCCTCCTCCTCCTCCTCCTCCTCCTGCTCCTCCTCCTCGTCCTCCTCCTCCTCCTCCTCCTGCTCCTGCTCCTCCTCCTCCTCCTCCTCCTCCTCCTCCTCCTCCTCCTCCTCCTCCTCCTCCCCCTCCTCGAGAACCCCCTGGGGGCGCCCCTCGCCGCGGGAGCCGCGCCCGCGCGAGGCGGAGCGGCAGAGCGCCCGGAGAGGGCCGAAGAGAACACGCCCGAGCACCCCAAGGGGGCCCGCGGTCGCCCTTCGCGGCGGGCGCCGCGGGAGGAGGAGGAGGAGGAGGAGGAGGAGGAGAGGAGGAGGAGGGGAGGAGGAGGAGGAGGAGGAGGAGGAGGAGGAGGAGGAGGAGGAGGAAGAGGAGGAGGAGGAGGAGGAGGAGGGGGGGAGGACGGAGGCGGAGGAGGAGGCGGAGGAGGAGGAGGAGGAGGGGGAGGAGGAGGAGGAGGAGGAGGAGGCGGAGGAAGGAGGAGGAGGAGGAGGAGGGAGGGGAGGAGGGGGAGGAGGAGGGGAGAGGAGGAGGAGGAGGAGGAGGAGGAGGAGGAGGAGGAGGAGGAGGAGGAGGAGGAGGAGGAAGCAGGAGGAGGAGGAGGTAGGAGGAGGGGGAGGAGGGGGAGGAGGAGGGGGAGGAGGAGTAGGAGAAGAGGCAGGAGGAGAGGAGGAGGAGGGGAAGGAGGGGGAGGAGGAGGAGGAGGAGGGGGGGAGGGGGGAGGGGGGAGACTCTGGACATTCTGGGCTGCGTGCCGGAACCCGGCAGCCCAAGCGGACACAGCATGATACTATGGAGCGCGAGCAATGAGCGTATCAGCCAAGGCGAGCCGCGGCCTGATACGGCGCGGAGCCCTCTGGGCTTCATCAATGCCCAAATCTGGCATTCCACAGGCGGCAAGCCTTTCCGCCATGTGTTCAATGTGACTGCAAAGCGAACTACATGCGGCGAGCTCCGCGCTAGAGCTCGTGGCGCTGCCCACGCCGAATCCGTAGACCATCGAAGGGTACATATTCGTGCCGATCTTCACCCATAGAGCCCATGCTGCCCCGGCTTTGCCTTCCCGCCGCCCGCCGTCGAACCTGGCCACGACGTTTGCCTCCGCATGCCCCCTCAATAGCTCCCACGGCACGAGGTTGATTGCAGCAATCTCGCACTGTCGCTCCAATGCGGCTGTTGCGGTGGCGTCGCAATCCTTGTTGTACTCGAGGTAGATGTGCCGAGCCCAATCTGCCCCGTCCGTTGCGACATTCACTCTGCCCGTCCCCCAGGCCACGCGCAGACTCCGGCGCGCTCGAGCTAGTGCCGGCGCCAGCCTTGGGTTCTTCATGTCCCAGCGCCCGTTGAGCCACTCGATCGTGGTGTTGCTGTCTCCCTCGATCTGCACCCGCATTCGTTTCGGTAGCGATGAAACGGAACCCGGCGCAGTATTAAGGGCTGTCGCCGCCGGGGCCTGGAAGGCAGGCTGGGCATACGGGGGAACTTGACGAGGACACGGTTGCTGAGCATGTCTCGACTGCCATCGGACCCGTTCTTCACGCCAGCGCTGCACAGGAAGTCCCCAACCCTCAAAGCCAGTCTTCACGAACTCCTCCCTCCGTTCTGCCCAGACTGGCTGGGCAGCATCCTCACGCCATCCAGGTCCCGCAGCAGAGATGTAAACGTCTTCCCACTGAGCTCGGCGCGCCCATCCTTGCCGATGTTGCCACGGGGTCTCCTCCTCCCGTGCGCGGGCAAAGGTACTGCGACTCGCCCGCTGCCTCCTCCTCTTCTTCATTCTGTCCCTCGTCCGCTGCCAGTCCTCCTCGGGGAGCGTCCTGGTCGCATAAGTCAGGAAATCGCGCAGGTCACTCCCAGCTTTAGGGTCGTCTGGGGACGTCCGCCCGGTGACGGCGAGCGCCGCCATCTTGTGCTTCACTTCCAAGAGCTTCTCAAGGACGAGCCTGCCTCCACCCCTGACTAAGATCGTTCTGGCCCTCGTCGTTGATCGCCGCATGAATCTCTCAAGTCCCTCTCCATCCCGTCGCCCGCGTATCATCGCTGTGCGTCGGAGCATCGAGCCTTCTGCTCCGTGGATTTTCTGGGCCAGTACTGTCGTCATGGCCCAGCCTTCGCAACCGTACAAAGAGTATGGGCTGCACGTGCTGCTCATAGCGCCGGACACGCTCCAACATACTCAGCGTCTTCTTCCGGAGGGCCTTGTCTCCCCACCATGCTCGCCATGCTGCGGAAATACGAGCCTCCACATCTGGCGTGCTATCGCCCGTCTGCGTAAGCACGCTACCAAGCTGGGTGCTGACGGAGACTCGCGGCACCTTGAGCGCGACCTGCGCGACGTCAGGCTGCGCCGCCGAGATCTCGAAGAAAGCTGGCGCATTGGGGCTCGACGTCATGTATTCCAAGCTCGAGGGCTTCCAATAAAGCCCAATAGTTTGAAGTTCTGTGCTCGAGATGTTGGTCATTTTGCGGAGCATCTCCCAGTCCCGCGCCAAGAGGTATACGTTGTCACACCAGAGTACATGCGTGAACCGCACGCCCTCCATCACGATGCCAAGGTCGTTCGCCTCGTAGGCGCGGATCGCGAGCACCATGCACCTGGAGATCGTTGCATTGAACTTCCGCGTGGCGTCGGTGCTCCCTTGCTTCTCGCTGCGGTTGTACAAGATCGGCGTCTGAACCGTGGTGGTGCCAAAGACCGGCTCCATCGTGCAGCTCACGCCTTCGCGGAAGAGCGCTCGCAGCAGCCTGCTCGGCGCTCCTGCCTCTCTCATCGCGGCCATCGCCGCTTTCGGCTGGAGGAAGTCGAACGCCTGGAGCACGTCCGCGAATAGAACAGCAAGTGGAAAGCGGTCGGGCCACTCCCAGCTCTTGCGGATCAGCAGCTGCAGCGGCGTGATGAGGTGAGCGCAGCTCATGCCCGTCTCAAATCCCATGCACAACACTCGCGAGAGCTCACGCGTGGGGGGCACTAAGTCTTCATAGAGCAAGATCAAGCTGGTCGTGTACCACTTGAGCGTCGCAGCCATCAGAGTGATCCCCCTGTAGTCTGTGAGGTCGGTGCTGCGTGCCCGTTTCTCCAAGAATAGCATGACCAATTTCGTCCAGGATTCTACATCGCCCTCCCCTCCTGCCAGCCTGGCTCGAAAGAGAGAGAGTACCAAGCGTACACCGCCTCCGTGCTGAGCCCAAGCAGCATCTCGTTCACCATGTCGTCCTGGCCAGCTGCTTTCCCCTTGGCCATTCTCGATCTAGCCTGCAATACGTAATGAATGCTGTACTGTTGCAGTGTGCGGTGGTCCCCTCTGGCCTCCTCCCGGCACGCCTCCTCGTCGAGCTTCTGCAGACGCTTATGCTGCCTGTCCCTAGTCTCTGCAGGATAGTGGTACTTCTTCTTGCAGAAAGCCTCCAAGACTGCCGGCCACTGGGATCTATCATGCTGCATTTGCCCATGAGCATCTCGTAATGCAAGGGGTCCCGCATGCGCCGCTCTGCACTTTGCTCGCCTCCCAGACGGGTGGGTGACAAGCATCTTCTTGCGCTCATCGTGGCGCCTCCTCCTCCTGAGTTGGCTCCTCGCAGCGCGTCGCTCCGCGGGATTCCCGGCGTCCTGTACAGCAGCCTCCAGCTTCAATAATTCAGCGTCCTTGGTGTAGACGTCCCGGATCCTCTGGCTACGCGTCGAGTGGGGGATGTCCCGCGCCGCCGCCGTCACAGAGGCATTCGCCGCTTCCAAGTACTCTCCGAGTTCGTTGCTGGTTCCCGTGCCGCCTTCAGTAACAATTGCTGCAAGCTGGCGTGCGGTTCGTATTCTGAACTCCTGCTCGTCCGCAGCACTCAGTGGCTGCCAACCGGTCAGGGTGCGCTTCCTGGTGATCGCTGCCATCATTATGTGAGCGGGCGCAACGCGCAGCCACACAGGGGGAGGAGGAGCAGGAGGAGGAGGAGGAGGAGGGGCGTCGTGGTCGTCTTTGTCCTCCTGCTCCTCCTCCTCCTCCTCCTCCTCCTCCTCCTCCTCCTCCTGCTCCTGCTCCTCCTCCTCCGCTTCCTCCACGTCGCCATGGTCGTCGTTAGAGGAAGGAAGAGCTGCATGAACATCAATTGTCGGAGTTCCGCGCGGAATTCTTGGATCGGCGCTGGACCCCGCCCCCCGCGCGCCAGGGGCCGCGTCAGAGGCGCCGCCGGGGGGGCCCAGCGCCGATGCCAGAAATTCACCCGGAACTCCGAAAGGTCTTAGGTCGGGCGTGTCCCCCTACAGGGGGGTTGTCGACGAAAAACAAGAGATACTGAAGAAATACCCCCAGATGGTAAGAACATGCTCAAAACATAGTCCCCCGATTATTTGTTACTATCTTTTTATATTCCCCCTGTGGAGGGACAGGCCCGACTTAAGAAAAGTCATGCTTATGCAATTCGTCCTTCTTGATTTGGTGTTTCAAAGATGGGTCCTGAGAGATGGGGCCTTAGGGACGAGGTGCCTCAAACAGTGCAGATTCACGCTGGCATCCCTCCCCATCCTCAGGACCCCATCCCTCAGGACCCCATCTTTGAACCACCGCTTCGAATCCAGAAGAGGACAAAAACCATTAGCCCGACGAAAGACCCAACCATAAGCAATTGTGGATACCTCATTCTGGGTCCAACGTTCTATGATGCCCTCGGTGGAGCTCCCTATGAAGCCACGACCCGTGTGAGGGGTGTGCTGAAACGAGGCGGGGCCGCCATGCGAACCCTGCCACTGGCGTCTTCTGTGGAGCTCCCTATGAGGCAATGAACCGTGTGAGTGGTGTGCCGAAATGGGACGGGGCCGCCATACGAACCCGAGCTCCCTATGGGGCCACGATCCCCGTGAGGGGTGCGCCGAAATGGGGCGGGGCCGCCATGCGAACCCTGCCACTGGCACCCTCGGTGGAGCTCCCAACGGGGCCACGATCCTCGTGAGAGGTGTGCCGAAATGGCCCGAGGCCGCCATGCGAACCCTGCCACTGGGGCCTTCGGTGGAGCTCCTATGGGGCCACGATCCTCGTGAGGGGTGTGCCGAAATGGCCCGAGGCCGCCATGCGAACCCTGCCACTGGGGCCTTCGGTGGAGCTCCCTATGGGGACACGATCCTCGTGAGGGGTGTGCCGAAATGGCCCGAGGCCGCCATGCTAAAACCTGCACTAGGGCCTTCGGGGAGCCCCTAATGGGCCACGAAGCGCTGTACGGGTCGGTGAAAGCAGGCGGAAGGAGGAGGGGGGGAGGAGGAGGGAGAAGGGGGAGGAGGAGGGAGGAAGGAGGCGGTGGAGGAGGAGGAGGAGGAACGAGAGGACGTTCATTCAAAACGAGTGACCCAACACACAGAACGGTTTGCAATAAACATGAACTTTATGGCGCTCCGCGCGGATTTCTCGGATCCCGCGCCGGCACCACCTCCTGACGGCGCGGGAGCAACGCCAGGGGCGGCGCCGTGAGCGCCGCGGGGGGGTCACCGCGGATCCAAGACACCCGCGCGGAGCGCCAGCAGTTTTATGTTCATGGCGTTCTTCTTTTTTCTCTTCTTCTCTTCTTTTCTTCTCCTTCTTCTTCTTCTTCTTCTTCTTCTCCTTCGGGGATCGTCCTCCTATTCCTCTTCTTCTTCTTCCTCGGGGATCGTCCTCCTTTTGCTCTTGCCGGCAGCGCTGGGAGCACGCGTTTGCTCCTCCGCCGCCCCAGGGGCGCCCGCGCCCGCGCCGCCGCCGCGCGCCGCCCGCAGCTCGGCCCGCAGCTCCCGCTCCGCGGCCTCGGCCTCCTCTCGGCGGGGGGGGCACGGGAGGGCCCGCCCCCGAGGGGGCGCACGAGGGCGCACCGGTGCGGTGTGCCTCTCGGGCGCGGGGGGGGGGGCGAAAAAAGGGCAGGGAGGGGGGGGGGGACCCGCCCCCGAGGGGGCGCAGGAGGGCGCACTGGTGCAGTGTGCTCTCGGGCGCGGGGGGCGAAAAAAGGGAAGGGGGGGGGGCCCGACCCCGAGGGGGCGCAGGAGGGCGCACCAGCACGACGCGCCTCTCGGGCGTCACTTCGGCGTGGGGGCGACACATTCGGGGGGGGGGAGAGAGCGGTGCACTTCTCGGGCCCCCCGGCTTTTGCACCACTCGCTGCCCTCCCGTTTATCGCCCCCCCCATCCCGCGACGCCCAAGCCTCTGTTGGAGCCGTACGTCCTGACCGACCGCATGGCACATATGTCTTGTGGTATGCTCCTCCTCCTCCTCTCCTCCTCTTTCCCACTCCTCCTCCTCCTCCTCCTCCTCCTCCTCCTCCTCCTCCTCCTCCTCCTCCTCCTCCCATCTCTTCCCTCCCTTTTCCTCCTTCTCCTCCCCCCGCTGCCCGCAGGCCGCCTGCACCTCCACGCCGAGCACGCCGCGGCCAGCCGCCAGCGCGGCGCCCGCGGCGAGCAGCTCCTCGCGGAGCGCCCTCGCCTGCCAGGGGCGCGCTTTCTGTGCGCTCGCCGCCGTCCTCGTCGCCGACTCCTCGCCCTCCTCCTGGTTCTTTTCCTCGTCCTCCTCCTCCTCGTCCTCGTCGTCGTCGTCCTCCTATAATAACCTCCTCCCTCCCCTCCTCCCTCGTCCTACGTCGTCGTATAATCCTCCTCCTCCTCTCCTCCCTCATTCATTCTGCTCTTCTCGTTCTCCCCGTCCTCTTCCTCGTCGTCGTCCTCCTCCTCCTCCTCCTCCCTCCTCCTCGTCATCCTCCGCCTCGTGCTCCTCCTGGTTCCTGATTCCTGGTTCCTGGTGGCTTGAGGTCCCATCGGGTGCAGCCTCCCGATGTCCTTCTCCTCCTCTTCCTCCTCCTCCTCCTCCTCCTCCTCCTCCTCCTCCTCCTCTGGAAATCAATTCCCATACCCCTCCAGAGGTTCATCCTGGCCAAAATCTCAAGGGGGACCCAGCCGTGGCGTCGAGATGCCTCCACAGGCACATACGAAGGCCCAATGCCCAAACACCTCGATCCTGCATCATCGAACCTCGCCCCCTGGACCTTCCCAGACCTCCGACGCCGCGTTGCCCCCATATCCTGATCTTGTCCTCGTTCTCGAAATTCTAAGGTGGGACTGTTGTTAGTGCTGGGACACCTCCGCTTCACTCACTCCCGCCTCCCTCTCGCCCTCACCAGCACTCAGGCTCATTCACACTCGGATGCACTCATGCTGAGACTCACTCACGGTCAGAGCACCCAGCTCACACTCAAGCCCCTCATACCCAGAGTCACTCATATCCAGACTCACACACACTCAGGCTTACTCGCATTCCGATCCACTGATACGCAGACCCACCCTCACTCTGATCCACTGATCCTCTGGCTTCTTCATCTTCAGACTCATTCATTCAGAGACCATTCCCATTCAAATCCACCCATGCTCAGCCACATCAGATTCAGTCTCATCCGATGAAAGGGATCCGCCCCGACCACCTCTCCCCAGCGCGGCGGCAACGGGCCCGTCGTGGACAGATGCGCAAAAACGATATGTCGCCGCACGGGCCACTCAAGAAATCAATCGAATGAGTTGTGCGACGTGCGATGGGCGCGTCGTGGTCAGCTCACTTCACGCATGCGTGGCGCGCAATATTTTTCTTGGTGCTGCGGCGACGGGAGGGTAGCCAGACAGGTGGACGGCACAAACCACGCAGGTGTGTTAACGGTGCGACAGCGACCGCGGGGCCGCGACAGATGGGCCCGTGGACCCGGTGCGACAGCGACCGCGGGACCGCGGTGCGACGGCGCCGGGAGGGGGCCAGACAAATGGCCAGCGCGTAACTGCACACGATGGCTGGGCCAACGGTGCGACAGCGACCGGCGAGGCCGCCGCGACAGCTACACAGCTTTCCACACACACACACACACACACACGGAACACCGCGACGCGACGGCGACGGAGGTTGGTCTCGCAGATGGACCCAGCACGCGGAGGACCTACCAGAAGTGCGGCAAGTGGCGGCTGCGGCGGTCTCGAGACAGATCAGCGTGATCAGGGCCCCGCCAGGTCTCAAAGGCACTGAAGAAGGCACCGCGGCCACCACGGCCACCAGGGCCACCACGGCCGCCGCGGCCACCGCGGCCGCCACGGGCACCACGGCCGCCACGGCCGCCCCGGCCACCACGGCCACCACGACGGCCAACACGGCCATGACGGCCACGACGGCCACCAAAGCCGCCACGGACGCCCACTGGAAATCTGAAGCCCCTTGAGGGGCCCCCTCGAGGGTCCCAAAACGGCCCCTAAAGCGCCCAGGATCGCCCCAACGGCGCCCCAAGAAGCTCCACGGCCCCTAAGAGGGCCCTAAGAAAGCCCTAAGAAGGCCCAACGAACCCCTAGAAGAAACTCCAAGATGACACCGACCCCCCCCCAAAAAAAAAGAGCTCCAGGAGGGTCCCAAGAATACCCCAAGATGGCTCCGAGAGTCGTCCAATGACCAAGGGGCTCTCACGAAGACAACGACGACGACGAGTGACGACGAAAACGACGAGGACAATGACCAAAAGGCTCTAATGACGACAGCAACGACGACGGCTGACAACGCCGACCGACGACGATTGACGACGGCAACGACGACGACAACGACGACGACAACGACCGACGACGACAAGACCACCGACGATGAGTACGACAACGATGACCACAACCGACGGTAACGACCACGGACGACCGACAACGACGCTACAAAAGCCGCTCCCATAAGACGCCACCACGTGGCGGGCTGGCCCGCCGCACCAGCCTCCGCGTCGCGCTACGACGACCGACTACGACGACGACGACGACGACGACGACGACGACGACGACGACGACGACGGACGAGGACGACGACAACGACGACGACGACGGACGACGACGACAACGACGACGACGACGATGACGACGACGACGACGAGTGACGACGACGACGACGCCAAAGAGCGACGACGACGACGACGACACCGACTGGCGACGACTGACGACGACGACGACGACGACGACGACGACGACGACGACGACGACGACGACGACGACGACGACGACGACGACTAAGCGTTCGCCTCCGAGAGCATGTGACGAC
>CAUYUJ010008753.1:0-20000 GCA_963575745.1 Prorocentrum cordatum | reverse complement strand
AGCCCAAGGGCATCCCAAGGCGGGCACGCCGGGCCCCAAGAAACCCCGAAGGCGGTCCAAGAGGGCCCCGGGTCGTCCTCCTCCTCCTCCTCCTCCTCCTCCTCCTCCTCCTGTTCCTCCTCCTCCTCGTCCTCCTCTTTCCTCCTCCTCCTCCTCCTCCTCCTCCTCCTCGTCGTCCTCCTCGTCCTCCCTCCTCCTCGTCCTCCTCGTCCTCCTCCTCCTCCTCCTCCTCCTCCTCCTCCTCCTCCTCCTCCTCCTCCCTCCTCCTCCTCCTCCTCTTTCCTCCTCCTGAGCCTGCTCCACATCTGCGCCCGCCCGTGCTCGCGGCCGCCGCCTCGCTCTCCAGCGCCCCGGAGGTGGCGCGCCCTGCCTCCGCCGCCCGGGCGGCCGCTTCCCGCCAGCGCGGGTTGCCCCACAGCACCTCCGGGCCGCGCCTGGCTCTCTCCTGGCTCTGCCTCCTCCCCTCTCATCGTCCTGCCTCCCACTCATCCTCCTCCGCCCTCCTCCTCCTGCCTCCTCCTCCTCCTCCTCCTCCGCCCTCCTCCTCCTCCTCCTCCTCCTCCTTCTCCTGCTCCTCCTCCTTTCTTTTTCCTTATACATAGTTTCTCCCTGCCGCACCCCGAAACCAGGTTTTAGGGCGGGCTAGGCGTTTCGTTTGAGACTTTCTCATCACTTACGACTTTGAAATTTAAAACTGGCAGCATTTTCGCAGATGGAGGGCGGGTCGTTTTCAAAATGTGGCTCTCGCCTTAGCACCACGCACAATCGTTGAGAAATGTAGAAGAGCTTCGCGGATTGAGGGCGAATGGTTTTCAAAATGTGGCTCTCGACTTAGCGCGGCGCACATGCTTGCTAAATTCGCCAGGCGGCGGACCCAACCAGATGCAGTTGTAAGTGCCACAGTTGTGGGCATCGTCGTCGGTGGAACTCCCTATGGGCCACGAAGCGCTGTACTGGGCAGGGGAAACGCATGTGAACTTTGCCAGTGGGACCTTCGGTGGAGCTCCCTATGGGGCCACGAAGCGCTGTATACTGGGTGGGGTGAAACGCAGGGAGCAAAGGCCGTGGTGGCGGACGCATGCGGGCGGTGCCAATGGGACCTTCCGTGGAGATCCCTATGGGGCCACGAAACGCTGTACTGGGTGGGCGAAACGCAGGGAGCAAGGGCTGTGCTGGGTGGTGGCGGACGCATGCGGGCGGTGCCACTGGGACCTTCGGTGGCCCCCATATGGGGCCACGAAACGCTGTGCTGGGTGGGTGAAACGCAGGGAGCAAGGGCTGTGCTTGGCGGTGGCGGGCGCATGCGGGCGGTGCCACTGTGACCTTCGGTGGAGCTCCCTATGGGGCCACGAAGCGCTGTACTGGGTGCGCGAAACGCAAGGAGCAAGGGCTGTGCTGGGTGGTGGCGGACGCATGCGGGCGGTGCCACTGGGACCTTCGGTGGGGCTCCCTATGGGGCCACGAAGCGCTGTACTGTGTGGGTGAAACGCAGGGAACAAGGGCTGTGCTGGGTGGTGGCGGACGCATGCGGGCGGTGCCACTGGGACCTTCGGTGGAGCTGCTCCCTATGGGGCCACGAAACGCTGTATTGGGTGGGTGAAACGCAGGGAGCAAGGGCTGTGCTGGGTGGTGGCGGACGCATGCGGGCGGTGCCACTGGGACCTTCGGTGGAGCTTCCTATGGGGCCACGAAGCGCTGTACTGGGTGGGTGAAACGCAGGAAGCAAAGGCTGTGATGGATGGTGGGGGACGAATGCGGGCGGTGCGCATGTGACCTTCGGTGAAGCCCCCTATGGGGCCACGAAGCGCCGCTGTACTGGGTGGGTGAAACGAAGGGAGCAAAGGCTGTAGTGGGTGGTGGCGGACGCATGCGGGCGGTGCCACTGAGACCTTCCGTGGAGCTCCCTAAGGGGCCACGAAGCGTTGTGCTGGGTGGGTGAATCGCAGGGAGCAAGGGCTGTGCTGGGTGGTGGCGGACGCATGCGGGCGGTGCCACTGAGACCTTCCGTGGAGCTCCCTATGGGGCCGCGAAACGTTGTACTGGGTGGGTGAAACGCAGGAAGCAAGGGCTGTGCTGGGTGGTGGCGGACGCATGCGGGCGGTGCCACTGAGACCTTCCGTGGAGCTCCCTATGGGGCCGCGAAGCGCTGCACTGGGTAAGTGAAAGGCAGGAAACAAGGGCTGTGCTGGGTGGTGGCGGACGCATGCGGGCGGTGCCACTGGGACCTTCGGTGGAGCTCCCTATGGGGCCACGAAGCGCTGTGCTGGGTGGGTGAAACGCATGGAAGAGGAAGGAGGGAGGAGGAGGGGGAAGAGGAGGAGAGGAGGAACGCGGGGACCGTCTCTTCAAAACGAGGACCCAACACCACAGGATGGTTGGGAAAAATTGCAAACGTTTCATGATTGAGGGCGGGTGATTTTCAAAATGTGGCTGGCGCCTCAGCGCCGCGCACATTTTTTGTTGAAGCTTCACGGATTGAGGGCGGGTCGTTATCAAATGGCGCCTTAGTGCCGCGCGCATTCTTTTTAAACATTTGCCAGAGTTTCACAGATTCCCACGATCAACGTACCAGAAACATGTGTCTTAGAAGGATTCAGGATTATGCGGGTGCAACAGTTATATAGGTTCTCTGCGTTGAAGTCCTTGGAATAGCGTTCTGGCATGATTCAGGATTGTCAAGACGAAACAATCACGTTGATCCGTGGCGTTGGAATCCCGACAACAATGTTTTGGCATGCGTCAGGGTCTTCAAACGGGTGCATTCCAACGAAGCAGTTCCATCAATGGAAATGAACCGTTGTAGGGACATATGAAGAGGGAGCTCGGAGGGAGGGTTTACTACAACATCGTTGATAACTCTTGGGTTTACACTGGTCCTCCTCCTCCTCCTCCTCCTCCTCCTCCTCTTCCTCCGGCAGCCGCTGGTTTCGCCCGGGGCTGGTTTCGCCCGGCTGGTTTCGGCCGGTTGGTTTCGCCCGGCGCTGGTTTCGACCAGGCTGGTTTCGCCCGACGCTGGTTTCGCCCGGCTGGTTTCGCCCGGCTGCTTTCGCCCAGCTGCTTTCGCCCAGCTGCTTTCGACCGGCTGCTGGAGGAGGTGCAGGAGGAGGAGGAGGAGGGAGGAGGAGGAGGAGGAGGAGGAGGAGGAGGAGGAGGAGAGAATGACGAGGATGGATGGGGGGGAGGAGGAGGAAGGAGGAGGAGGAGGAGGAGGAGGAGGAGGAGGAGGAGGAGGAGGAGGAGGAGGACGAGGAGGAGGAGGAGGAGGAATACTCCTCCTATCCTCCTCATCCTCCTTCCTCCTCCTGTTCTCCTCCTCCTCCTCTCCTCTCTCTCCTCCTCCTCCTCCTCCTCCTCCTCCTGTCTCCTATCTCCTCCTGTCTCCTGTATCCTCCACCTCCTCCTCCTCCTCCTGCTCCTCCTCCTCCTGCTCCTGCTCCTCCTCCTCGAGGGTCGAGGGGGACGGTCATCGATGCACCGCCGGGCTTGGCGACAAGCCGTTCTGAACCTCTGTGGGTGAGGGCTCGGCTGGGGGACGACGACGGGAGGAGCAGAGAAAGGTGGAGCGACGACGACGACGACGACGACGACGACGACGACGACGACGACGACGACGACGACGACGACGACGACGGTCAACGGACGACGACGGGCGAGCGACGGCGACAACGAGCCACGCCGCCTGTCGCAGCGGCTCCGCGCACCCGGCCTCCTCCCGCAGCGCCCGCAGCGCGGCGGCCAGCGAGCACGACTCGCAGCAGCCGCCCGCGAGAGCCTCCGCGCCGCCAAGGGCGGCCCTCGTCGTCGATGCCCTCGTCGTCGTCGTCGTCGTCGTCGTCGTCGTCGTCGTCGTCGTCGTCGTCGTCGTCGTCGCGTCGTCGTCGTCGTCGTCGTCGTCGTCGTCGTCGTCGTCGTCGTCGTCGTCGTCGTCGTCCTCATCCTCGCCGCCCCCGTGGGGCCTCTGGCGGCACCTCGGCGGCCTCTGGCGTCGTCGCCGTCGGCGTGGCGCCGTCATCGGCCTTGATACAAGGCCCAATCGCTGGAGCTCCCCTCCACAAAACCCCGTTCACCGGTCCCCGTTCGCGGGAGTCCCCGTTCGCCCGAGACCCCGCTCGCCGGGTCACTCTTCGCCAATGCCCCCGTTCGTTTGCTGGTCCCCGTTCGCCACTCCCCTTTTCGCTGGTGTCCAAGTTCGCTGGTGTCCCCGTTCGCCAAACCCCTCTCGCTGGCCCCTTCTCGCCTGTCCCCGTTCGCGGGTCTCCGTTCGCTAATTTTCCGTTCGGCAGCAGTCGGTCCTGCTCGTTTTCCTGCGCGTGCGCGTGCTCTTTCTCCTCTTCCTAGTCCCCTTTCTCGTCCGCGGCCCCTAACGGGTGGGACCGGCGGGCGGGTCCTAACTGACAGGTCGGGCGGACGGACCCTAACGGGCGGGCGGGTCGGGTGAGGCATTCAAGTAGCGTGCAATCCGTCCTGCTGAATTTCCGCGAGGGCGACGGCGACACCGAGGGTGACGACGACCAGGGCGACGACAACGCCGCCAACGACGAGGGCGGCGAAGGCGACAAGGACGCCGACGACGACGTCGCCGACAACGACGACGACGACAACGAGAGCGACAACGATGACGACAACGACGTCGACGACGACACGGGCGACGTAGACGACCGACGACGAGACGACGACGTCGTCGACAACGACGACGAGAGCGACAACGACAACGACGACGAGGGCGACGACGGCGGCAGCCACATAAAGGAAGGGGCGGTCGGGCGCATCCTAACAGGACAGACGGACGGGCGGGTCGGGCAGGCGCACCCCGGACGGTCGCACGAGTCGAGCGGGCGGGCGGGTCGGGCCGGGCGGGACATCAAAGCAGCGTGCAGTCTTTCCTGCGGGACAACGACGAGGGCGACGACGACGACGACGACGACCACGACGATGGCGACGACGACGCCGACAACGACGAGGGCGAGACAGACGAGGAGGACGAGGAGGAGGACGAGTACGAAGACGAGGATGACGACGGGGACGATGACCACGACGACGACGACGACGAAGACGACGACGACGTCCTTCCCCACCTCCACCTCCACCAGTACTTCTGCTCCTCGTCCTCTGCCTCCTTCTTCTCCTCCCTCACTCTCCAGACCTGTCGAATCGGGTCTGGCGAACTGGGTCTGTCGAACCAAGGCGGGCGAACCGGGTCCATGGCGATCCAAATCTGCCGAACCGGTCTTGGCGAAACGGTCCTTGCGAACCGGCCCCCCGTCGAACTGGTCCTCGATCGTCGAACTGGTCCTCTGTCGAACTGGTCCTCCGTCGAACAAATCCTTCGTCGAACGGGTCCCCGTCAAAGCTGTCCTCCGCTGAACCGGTCCTCTGGCCTTGGTGTCGCCCTCGGCGTCGCTGTCATCGGCGTCGTGGGCCGCGTCGTTGGCGACGCCGCCATCGTCGTCGTCGCCGCCTCCACAGGGCCCCTGGCGGCCCCCCGGCAGCCTTCCACGTCGTCGCCGGCGTCGTCGCCAGCGTCCTCGGCGCCGTCCTCGGCGCCTCGGCGCCGTGGTCGTCGCGGCGTGGGCACCGTCGCCGCCGCCGCCGTCGCCGTCGCTGCCTCCATGGGGCCTCCAGCAGCCCCTCGGCGGCCTCTGGCGTTGCCAGCGTCGTCGCCGGCGTCGTCGCCGGCGTCGTCGTCAGCATCGTCCTCGGCGTCCACGGCGTCGTCGTCGGTCGTCGGCGTCGTCGGCGGCGGCGTTGGCGAGCGACGTCGTCGTCGGCTTCGCCAGCGCAGTCGTCGTCGGCGACGTCTTCCTCGGCGGCGTCACGTCCCCGCCCACACTCACCCCTCCCTCGTGGCCCCGGCCCCTCCCACCACCCCTCCTCCCGCCTGCCCACCCTCTCCCGCCCCTTCTTCTGCCACCCCCTCCTCCCGCCTCCCGTCCTTCCCGCTTCCAGGCGCTCGCGGTTCTCAAGGACCATCAGATCATCGCTGGCTGGCTGTGGCGCTGGAAAAAACTCCTCCCAACTCATCAAACCTCCCCCCACCGCCCGCTCCCCTCTCCCGTCTCCCCTCTCCCCCTGCCCTGGCGGCGACGACGACGACGACGACGACGACGACGACGACGACGACGACGACGACGACGACGACGGCAACGCCCTCCCCTCCCCCCTCCCGCTCGTTCCCGTCTTCTCTCCCCCCCTGCCGCCCTATCCCGACGGCGACGGTGACGGCGACGGCGCGAAGCGCCTGGCGGACGGGCGCGGGCGCACTGATGTTGTTCCCATAGTACTTCAGTACCGCATCCCAGAAACAAGTTCGAGCACACAGAAAAGTATCGAGACAGTGTCGAACGAGTATCGCCTCCAAGGGCCCGACACGTGAAAACATTGCAGTGGTGATCAAGGCTAAAGTCGGTTGGAACATCGTTATCCTGGACCCCGGGGCTACTCCCTGGGACCAGCTCTTCATTCGGAGTCGCCTGTGGGCGGCCCCTGTTTGGGTGACCCCAAAAGGGGTCCAGCTGCAAGGGGAGTGGTGCAATAGATTTGGGGCAATTGTATTGCAAACGCATTGCGCCGGAGAGTCGTATTGCATTGCATTGCGACCAATGTATGGCACGCGAAAATCCGGCAATACGCTTGCGCCCCACGCCCCCAAGTGCACTGCCAACCCACCAATGTATGGCACCAGGTCTATTGCACCACCCCCTTGTCGTGTCTAGGGGGCCACATGCGAACCCTACCCCTACCCCACCCTCCCCCTCAGAAATCGTTGGGAGTAGGGGTCGGGTTCGCATGTGGCCCCCGAGTGTCACTGGACCCCCTCTTGGGTCAACCCGACCCAGGGCCCCTGGAGGGCCCCCGTGGGCCCCGACGAAAGCGACAAACCTCCCGGGCCCAGTGCCTCCAGCACCCGTGCGTTCCACGGCGACGCCACACCTTTGGACACCCGAAATGGGTACCGAAAGAATGGATACAATGCCCAACAACAAATCTTGTCCCGAACCAACAGCGGCCGCTGCTGGACAGGCGGCCTTCTGTCTCGAATGGACACAGGCCGCGGCGGCGTGGACAGCGAATCCTGTTCAGAATGAACAGGAACTGCTGTTGGGCATCGTACCCATGAGGAGGAGGAGGAGGAGGAGGAGGAGGAGGAGGAGAGGAGGAGGAGGAGAGAGGAGAAGGAGAAGGAGGAAGGAGGAGGAGGAGGAGGAGGAGGAGCGGAGGAGGAGGGGCGCCGCGCCGCCGGCGACGACGACGGCCGCGACGGCTGCTGCGCCCGCGGCGCCGGCGCCCCGTCGCCGCGCAGCGACAGCTGCCGCTGCGCCTCGAGCAGCTCGGCCCGGAGGCGGCGGCGCCTGGCCTATAGGGGGAGGGAGGAGGAGGAGGAGGAGGAGGAGGAGGAGGAGGAGGGGAGGAGGAGGAGGAGGAGGAGGAGGAGGAGAAGGAGGAGGAGGAGGAGGGAGGAGGAGGAGGAGGAGGAGGAGGAGGAGGAGGAGGAGGAGGGGAGGAGGAGGAGGAGGAGGAGGAGGAGGAGGGAGGAGGAGGAGGAGGAGGAGGAGGAGGAGGAGGAGGAGGAGGAGGTAGGAGGAGGAGGAGGAGGAGGAGGAGGAGGAGGAGGAGGAGGAGGAGGAGGAGGAGGAGGAGGAGGAGGAATCAGGGATCAGGCCGATGCGCATCATCCGATTCGAATGAGGGCTCGATGGCAATGGCGGCAGGGCCGCGGAGGTGGCCTGGAGCAGCGGCCCCAGGCCAGAAACGGAAACGAGCCGCGTGGCCGCAGGAAAGACCGCGCGGCTGGGCTCGGCCCAACCACACCACCTCGCCCACAGCTACCGCGGCTCGCGCCCTGCCAGGACTTCGTCACGGAACCAGCGCTGGCCCGCGCTCGGAGTGCCCTGACAGGGCTGGAGCAGCGATCGGAAGGCAGGGGCCTCGATCAGCGCATGGGCGCCGCAGCGCCGACACACAAGATATCGCCCCGCGGGCTGCACCTGGTGCTCTTGGAACTCAAAAACAGCGGGCGCTCGGGTCCGAGGAGGCAGCGACGACGACGACGTGGTCGAGGACGACTCTTCATGGATCCCGAGCGCCGATAGGGCCAGCAGGACCGCGCTCGAACGCGCTCTGGGCAGGGCGCCACCGAGTCTCTCGGTCCCGACTGCTGCCAAGAATAAGTGCAGGGCCGTCGGCTCGCACCGCGCACCAGGCCTCTCAAGCCGACTGCGCGCCATGCGCGTCCTCGCCGAGAGGTGACACCATGTGCAGCGGACGGACCCGTCTTCGACCTGCTCGAGGTCGTGAGAAAGCAAAACGAGAGGGGTCGCGACGTGTTTCGGCTCCTGGGCGACCCTCGGCTCGACCGTGGATGAACTGGCCACCTGCTGGGCCGCCCTGAAAATGAAATCGCAAGTCCGCTTCGTTTGCTTCAGGCTCTCCTTGAGAGCCTCCACAGAAACATCAGCTAGACAAATCTGGGCTGACCCCAAATTCGCAAAGAAATCAGCCCACGCGTTCCCAAGGAGATCATACACACGAGACACCCCCACCTCCCACTCCGAAGGGCTCAGCGGCCAACACCTCATCCAGATCTCCATGGGCGGGGGTCCATCTGAAACTCGGCCTCTCAGGCCGGCCTTGATAGAGCTTAAACACTTCGCGCCGCACGACCGCGTGCCGACTGGCCCCTCTCTGCAGTCGATCCGACCACTCCGAGCCTTCGCGCACCGCCGACAAGTGGTCGGAGACCCGCCCCCCACGGGGCCACTCTGAGCGCCTCCAGGATGGCCTGCCTTTCGGGCCTCGGGACCGTCTGGGCCCGCCCCGCGAGGCCCCCGTAGCGGGCCCTGATCGGCCAGCCGTGGGCCGAGATTTCAACGGCCGCCCACCCGCAGCGGGTGGCTTCGAGGACCCCGTTGGCACGGCCAGACCCATCGGTAAAAATCAATCGTCCCCAGCTTGAATGCGTGGCTCCCCACGAAAACACTGGCAACGCAGCGGGGACGGGACTCAGCTGAATCGGAATCGAAGGAAGCCCGTGCGCGAGCTCGACCGAGTCGACATCGGGCGGAATACCTTTCGCTGAGTCCCTGGGCCACTGGCGGTGCTCCAACAAATCATCGGGCAGCCTTGGCGGCGCGACATCGGGATCTTCGTCCTCCTGCCTCCAGACACCGTCGCACTCATACCACTGGTGGCCGAAAGTGCCTGGCTTCTGGTTACAAAATTGTCACCTGTCCGAACTAGCGCTGCCATGCAAAAACTTGCGAGCTGGCGGCCAGGGCCCTCCTCCTAGCAGGGCTCTGAGGGCACCACGGCGCACGTGATTTCGCACCGAGAGAACGCCAAGCCGAAGCGCTCGACCCCATATCACCTCAGTCCCCGCGGCCTCAGGGATGGCCGTCAACAGCTGCATCATCTGCACACGGTTCAAACCTTCAAGCAGCAGCCTTCGAATGTCATGCGGTGACACGGCAAGCAAAGAAAAGGCTCCGCCGAGGTCGGACCGAATCAAATGTGGACCCACGAGGTCCCATCGGACACGACGGAGGCTCAGAATCACAGCCCCGATGGGCCCTCGGACCTGGGCCCACGATGGTTTCGCAGACAACGTCTCGTAAGCAAACTGCCAGGCCTTACGCAGATCAGAATCGTTCGCTCTGCGATCCCAAACCCAACAGCAATATCGAAACACTAGCGGCACTGTCGCATCTACTATGGGGTCGTAGCTGACGCCGCTGTGGGTGCTAAGGCAAGCAGTAACGTGGACACGACTTTTAGCACCCATTAGCTCCGCCGCTAGCCTCCTGAGGCCCAGCAATGTGGTGTCTCCAACTCCCGCGTCAGAGGCCCCGTGGCCCCCACTGGGCATGAGCCCAGTGCGCCAGAGGGCGGCCACCTTGGGCCCAGCAGGTTTCTTCGAAACAGAGAGTTTCACACGGCGCTCCTGGAGCTTTCGGCGGCGACCAGCCTCCACACTGCGGGTGACCTTCCTACTGCGCAAATTATGGCCCACATTCCTGAGATGAGCCCTACTGCGGAAACCGAGCCTACGCGCCGAGAGGTTGACCCGTCTCTTGGCGGCGATGGGGTGGGCCAGGAATCCAGACTCATTCGGCTGCAACAGGAGACCTATCGGGGCCAGACGCGCACAAAGGTCTTGGACCGCCGCGAAAACAACATCTGCCCCGTGGACGTCTGGACTCTGCCACTGGAGAGACACGCCGTCCATCAAAACCCTAGCTTTGATGGTCGGAAAGCGGTAAATCGTTTGCCTGACAGGGACCAGCATAACCACCAACCTATTGGCACACGCGTGGCTGCACCCCGCCAGTATCCCTTGAAAAGAAATATACACTTCAGACAGCGAGCCGAACGCATCTATACATCTGGGAGCTACGTATGACTGGATCAACATCCATCCTAGCCTGAGGGGGAACCTAACTCTCCCTCTCTATATATATATGTATAGATCGAAGAGGACAGACAGACGAATCATTTCGTAGCACTTGGCCATATCTAAGAGTACGCTGATCCAGTGCCAGCCTTTGGCCCTGGCTCTCTCGGCGGAAAGGTTCAAATCAAACGCCGACTCGCTCGCACTCCCCCCAAGCCCGCTACCCCAAAACTCCTCCGTCCGATTATCGCGCTCCCAGCGCTCTGAAACTGGCCTACGGACCTTCGACCAGATCCTGATCAAAGTGTCGAGCAAGGCGATCAGTCTGTCCATCGCCTTTTCGGCGGCCTGGTCAGCTTAGAGACGAGCCTTTTCGACGGCCGCGCCCCAACCTTCTCACACTGATGCAGCAATGACGCGAAGGCCCCGAGGGCCTTGTCCGAAAGGTACTGCAGCGACCGAGGATGTATTGACACACATCCAACAGCAGCGCGCTCCGAAAACTGCCCAATGGCAGCTCTCAGCGCTGGCACAGTGATGTCTGGCAGAGACTCAGAATCGCCAGGAAGCCCAGGAGCTCTGCAGCTATGCGTGGCCCAAATCGAGCCCCACTCCGACAGACAGTCACCAGACAGCTCGAAGGGTTGGGCCCTCTCCGTGGCTCCAATGACCTCCTGGACCGCCCTGGTTTTCGAGTAGCGATGGGCCGCTCGAGCCCCGCCTAAAAAAGCAGAACGCACCCAAGACTGCCACTCACCATTCTTTTTTGCCAGAAAGGCGGCCTCGTGGAGCGCCGCCCTGTCCAGGATCCTCTGCACCAGGTCGCCGAAGGACGGGTCGCCCAGCACGTCGGTGCCCGCCTTGAAGAAGCCCGCCGTGATGCCATCGAGGTGCTGGAGGACCCAGCCGTGGGCGCAGATCCTCTGGCTGAACCGCTCGACCTCATAAAGCACTCGCCCCGCTCGATGTAGTCTACGCTCCTGATCCCCATCATCGAGGTCGAGACGTGGCAGATAACTCTGAAGAGCGGCATCGGCACTTCGCAGATGTCTGGCCCACCTGGCCGCCGTACTCCACGCAGCCTGCTCGGAGCTCCTCTGCGGGAGCCGATGTCTGGGCCTGCACTGAAACCTCCGCCACTGCACCTCCAATGGACCGCCATGCTCAGCGTATCGACGAGCCTCGGAACCCACAACATCAGGTCGATCACACAGCTCGACCCTGACACCATGCAGCAAGGTGTCCCAGGACTCACTCAAATCATCTGCGCTCGCGGCCGAAGGAAGCTTCTCATGAAAGTCTGACCAGCATCTTGGGTACCGACCGCACCCAGGAGGAGGAGGAGGAGGAGGAGGAGGAGGAGGAGGAGGAGCTCCGCTGCGAGGTCCCTGCTGCTCACGCTGACCCTCCCCGCGTCCTCGCGAAGGCCTCTGGGCGGAGCGCGCGCTTCGCGCGCTTATAGGCTCCAGTGAGAGGCACTGGCCTCATGCAGGCCCTATGCACACGCCGCATCTCGTGGTCCCATTCGTTCCATTTCTCCTCGCCCTCCTCCAATTCCTCCTCCTCCTCTTCCTCCTCCTCCTCCTCGTCCTCCTCTCCCTCCTCCCCATCCTCATGTTATCCCCACTTTTCCTCATGTTCATCCTCATCGTCGGTTTCGTCCTCCGTTCTTCCCCCTCTCCTTCTCTGACACCTGTTACTCGTGCAAGCAAACGGAATGGGGGGAGCAATGATGGGGAAGCGGGAAAGGATACATTGAGGAGAGGAGGAACAAGAGAGAAGGGATGGAAGAGAGGGAACGAGCAGCTTCTTGACCCTGTGGCTGTCACCCAGGGCCTCCTCCTCATCCTCTCACCTCCTAGGGATATTCTGGAAGGGTCGTGGGGGCGATTTTGGGGCTCTTTGGGGGTATGCTAGGGGCCCTCGTGGGGCGATCGTGGGCCCCGCGGCTTGACACACCGGAGGGTTGCATGTCGCCCCCCCGCCCCCCATTCCCCTTCAGAGAGCAAACGATGACCTCCTGGGGCCCTCTTGGGCTGATTTCGTGAATCTCCTGGGAACCTCTTGAGCTTTTGTCGGGGAGACGTAAGACTCGGGTACGGGGGACTCGGGTTGGCCCGACGGGGCCATCATAAAAATGACGAGGCCCAATCTGAAATTTGACGCGAGCTCCCGCTGCAGACATCCCACGAAAACCGGACCGTCAAAATCCAGGACGCGCTCGTCAAAAAAACGTCGGCAAACCCGAGTTCCGGCTTACTCGGGTCTTGCGCTCCCCCGATTTTGGGGTCCAGAACCCAGATAGCAGGGCGCCCGAAGGGCATGGAGAGGCCCGGCGAAAAACTCTGGTGTGACCTGGAGAGAGCATCCGAAGGACCTTCTGGAGAGCTTCCGGGCACGCGTATTGGGGAACGCTTAAAAAAAACGGCCTCTCGGGACCCGTTCCTGGTTCAAGCAACTCGCGCCGAGGCTGCCTGCCGGAAACCTGACCGACCTCTGGGGCTACCCCGCGGCCTCTTAGTTCTCTACGAACTATCCGGGAATGTTTCTGGGCTTTGTTATTTGCTTATGTTGCCCTCGTGCGCACAGTTCCAGCTGCACCTGCTCGGAACACCAAGCGGGTGCCGAGCGGAATGTATGCGGCACGATACGCACGCGTGATTTTTCACGACGCTACGTCACTGAACCGACACCGCTGTTGGCGTGAATTGCGCTACCGAGGAACCCCACATACTTGCTTTATGCTACGTGTGTTCACATACCATGTCACATCCTGCTTCGCCGTCCTCCAGTTGGGGGCCGATTCCCGGCGAAGAACCTGCCAGGCAATGGTTGCTACGCGTGGCCACCAGGATCAATTCATATGTCTTCTTTTCCTCCTCCTCCCCCTCCTCCTCCTCCTCCTCCTCCTCCTCCTCCTCGCCTCCAAGATGGCCCCAGAACGGCCCAAGAGGCCCCCAAGACGGCCCCAAGAGGCCCCCAAGACGGCCCAGGAAGCTTTTAAGACACCCAAGATGGCCTCCAGGACGGCCCTGGAGTATTCCTAGAGGGCCCCAGGTCGGCTCAGAGAGGCACCCCAAACGGCTTCCGACGGCGTCGGACGGGCCAGGGGCCCACCAAGACGGTCGAAGATGGCACTAAGATGGCCCAAGACGGCCCAAGAGGCCTCCACGAGGCCCTCCAGGAAGGCCCGAAAAAGGCTCAACTCATCGATTTCCCATGAAATTGTCCCAACCAACCTGTGTTGTTGGATCCTCGTTTTGAAAAGACGGTCCCCGCGTTTCCTCCTCCGCCTCCTCCTCCTTCCTCCTCCTTCCTCCCCTGATTCAGGATATTCATGCATGCGTGCGTTTACTTCATTGTTTCGACTACTTTTGGCGTTTGTATCTTAGGATAGGATTCATTCAGTATGGAACCCAATTCGACCCACCGCAGTGGGCGTACGGAGGCATTCATTCCCGTCGCCGCGAGTCGCTCATGCTTATTGCTAAACTTTTGATATGGAATATGAAATCAGCCAGAATCTCTTTTCTTTGTAAGTCGTACGACATGCGGAACGCATTCGCGACAGGCTCCTTGAGCAGCATCGACATGATGCTGTAGTTTTTCTGCAGGCGTCTGATGCCAGCATAGCTCTTCGACCAGGGACAGGAGGGAGGATGGGCGACTCAAACGAGCCTGAACTTTTCATGGAATCATGTTATCCATTAGTTATGCAGTGGTCCCAGGAGATGGCCCAGGTCCAGGGAAACCCGTTTCAGGTACATTGTCCTTTCACTGGTGAAGAGCACGATGCGCAACTTGGAGCTTTCATTGACGATCTAGTCAAGATCCTCTTGGTGCTAGACGGCACGTCCCTCCAGGCGCTGCAGATTGATAAGATCGACAACAACACGCTCTCCCGGGCCCTCGAGGCTGGCGGCTACGCACAGAACATCAGTAAGCAGGACACTCTGGTCTCACTGGGCACCCATGGGACTACGAAGGAGGCCGAACGGAACATGTCTGGGAATGCTGTCCAGGACTTGATTCATCTCGGAGGATATGTACACGCTGCTAACAATAATCGTCGTGAGGTCGAGGCCCGCATACAATCAGGAAAGACTGGGTGGTGCCGTCTGTGCAACTACTGGTTTTCTGGAGGACCTTGGAAGGCTAAACGGCTCGCGTTCGTGTCCAATGTCGCTGGGGGGGTCTGGTCGGGCCTCGAAAGCTACGTGCTGACCCCCAGAGAGCTCCACAGACTCGACAGTTCGCTGGCCCGTAAACTACGATCAATGATGAGAGGAACGGCACACAAGGAGGATGAGAACAACAATCATCGATCCCTGTCCACCCGTCAAGTTTTTCTTGAATGGCAAGTTGCACCGACTGCCATCGAACTACTCGTGCGCATGCTCAGTTGGTGGCAGAGCATCATCCGATCACACGCTCATCAAGGCCACTTTCTCGCGGCTTTTTCTGGAAGGTGCAAGTTCGAGCAGCAGGCGGCCATAAGCAACCGCCCCGTCAGCGCTGGCACCCTCAATTCGCAGGGTGAGATCTCCGCAGGCCCGAACGTGCACCCGTGGGCCATACAGCTCGCGGGCGATTTGATGTGCCTATCGTCTCACACGATCGGCGAGAGCTTTCAGGAAGCATGGCAACCTCGAATTGTAAAAAACTTATGGGACGACGAGTGGGTTCGAGAGGCCTTTCTTAGCTGCGACGTTCGGGCACTCAGGGCATCCTATTGGACGACTCAGTGGGCTCCCCCCGAGGCCAGCGTGATTACCTCCTCTCTCCCCTCGGCGTCATCATACGACGAGACGGACACCGATGACGAGACGAACCGCCCCTTCGTGTGCAACATCGAGTCGTGCCAGAAACGGTTCGGGACGCTCAAACAGCTCGCCACACATCAAACCAAATCTAATAGCCTAGGACATGGTATGCCAGCGGTATTGACTACGCTACAGATCGGCAACAAAAGTATTGTGTGTCAAACTACATTCCCAAATCAAGATCACGCAGTTAGACATTTACGACAAGCATGGCAAGCAGGTAGATGCATCCCAGAACGTACGCACCATGTATATCCCTGGGTCCCAGCAACCTGTACTACATGTCCTCTACGGGACTACGCTTTGGACCATGCATGCCAACATGGATATCATGATCAGCAAAAGCTCCGAGTTCACGCCCTAGGACATGTACCACCGTAGCCATCGGGTTCCATGCTCAAGCCTGTCGTCAGAAGGCTTACCACGCGCTCGGCCACTCCGAGCGCTCACCCGCCGCGCCCCGCGCCATCCAGCTGCCGCCCCTCGCCTGCCGTCGAGGACACCCCTGCTGTACGCGCTGCCATTCGTCAGTCGGTGGAACACATCGTAGGCAGCGACCTGCGCAGCAGAGCGAGGCACCGACCACTTCGACGGCTACGGGCAGCACAGCGTCCAGCAGCAGAAGTACATGCAACACCTCAAGGGACACCTCGGACGGCCACTGTTTCCTCGACGCCTACTCTTCCTGTACTACCTCCTGGACCAGGGGATGACGCCCAAGCAGAGAGCGTCGTGGCGACTCCCGCTGGACTCCTCCCAGGGCTCGAAGGGCCCTGGCGCCGCCTCCAGTGCCGCGGCAGGCCAAAAGGGGACACCCGCCGGGCCCGCCGCCGCCACCGCAGAGGCGATCTCGATCACCACGAACACCAACCGAGGAAGGGGGGGCAGTCGCGCCAGCGGCCACGCCCATCGAGGTGGACGAGGAAGACAACGGCGAGAAGGACAAGAAGACCGACCAGCCCAGCCGACGCCCAGTTCGCCGTGGAGGACGCCGCGGGCGCCGCGGCAATCACAACCCCAAGGCCTGGAGCAGCAAGGACAAGAACTTGATGGACTTGCTACGGTCGACCCTGAAGCTGCTGCTCCAGACGACACACAAGACCAGGCTGAACAGCAGCATCAACACGGACACCTACACGATGAGCAACGAGCATCCAGTGATCATAGCCATCACGCAGGAGCTCGAGGGCTACAAGCACACCTTGGACTCCCTCAGGAAGAGCGGCACCCCAGAGGACAAGAAACGCTTGCAGGAGATAGGGTCCCCAGCCCCGTCCCTCGCGCTCGCGGCCTTGGAAGGACTGCACAAGTGCGACGTGGGCGGATCCATGAAGGGGGCCATCCGCAACTACCTGCTCCGAGCGGAGCCCGAGGACATCGAGGCGGAGGCCGAGATCAGCAAGGAGGATCTCCTCGATGTCATCTTCTTCGTGCGCCTGGAGAAGTGCTACGACGACACCAAGACGAAGCTGGTGATCGGCGCGCCCACGTGGGAGGGCCGAGTCTTGATCAGCCGTGCCCTCGAGGCCGAGGGCCAAGCGGTCCATCACAGAGGCGTGGCCCCAGCGGGCTGGCTCGAGGAAGAGGTCGGCCACTGGCTGGAGACCCTCGAGCAGTGAGCCCATGTTTTTGCCAGAATGAACCTGCATGGCACGATGCAGGCAGCAGGGGAGAGGAGGCGATTCAGGGCCGTGTCATTTTTGTTCGAGGCGAAGACCTCCCTGCCAGCAGCGGCACGGTCACGGTCATGTACCCTCCCTCCTCCGTCGTGCCTCCAACCCATCCTCCTGTCGTGCCATCACAGGAGCTAATCGAGGCGGAGGCCCCACCTGAGTTCGAGTTCGATACAAACGCCGAAGACGAAGCGGCGAAACATCTTTTCAGCTAGCACCTGCACGTTGCTCGGCATGCGCTGCGCAGGAGGCCCCTCTGCGCAGCACCCTGGCAGCACGGCCCTATGCGGGGCAACACGAGACACTTGGCTCTCTGCGACGGATCTTTGAAGTCTGATTTCATTGTACGCAATGTCTTTATATCAGATGTTGGTCCTAACGTCGAGGAACATCATCATCATCATCATCATCATCATCATCATCATCATCATCATCATCATCATAATCAGCATCATCATCATCATCACCATCATCATCATCATCATCATCATCATCATCATCATCATCAGCACCAGCATCAGCATCATCATCATCAGCATCAGCATCATCATCATCGTCATCATCATCATCATCATCATCATCAGCATCATCATAATCATCATTATCAGCATCATCATCAACATCAGCACCATCAGCATCATCACACATTTCGTTGCCCCATAGGAGCTCCGCCGAAGGTCCCAGTGGCACAGTTCGCATGCGTCCCCGCCACTCATTTCGGCACACCTCTCACAAGTTCCGTGGCCCCATAGGAGCCCCGCCGAAGGTCCCAGTGGCACAGTTCGCATGCGTCCCCGCCACTCATTTCGGCACACCCCTCACACGCTTCGTGGCCCCATAGGAGCTCCGACGAAGGCCCCAGTGGCACAGTTCGCATGCGTCCCCGCCACTCATGTCGGCACGCCCCTCACACGTTTCGTGGCCCCATGGGAGCTCCGCCGAAGGTCCCAGTGGCACAGTTCGCATGCGTCCCCGCCACTCATTTCGGCACACCTCTCCATCGCTTCGTGGCCCCATGGAAGCTCCGCCGAAGGTCCCAATGGCACAGTACGCATGCGTTCCCGCCATTCAGTTCGGCACACCCCGCACGCATGCGTCCCCGCCACTCATTTCGGCACACCCCTCACACGCTTCGTGGCCAAATAGGAGCTCCGCCGAAGGTCCCAGTGGCACAGTTCGCATGCGTCCCGCCACTCATTGCGGCACACCCCTCACACGTTTCGTGGCCCCATAGGAGCTCCGCCGAAGGTCCCAGTGGCACAGTTCGCATGCGCCCCCGCCACTCATGTCGGCACACCCCTCACACGTTTCGTGGCCCCACAGGAGCTCCGCCGAAGGTCCCAGCGGCACAGTTCGCATGCGTCCCCGCCACTCATTTCGGAACACCCCTCGCACGCTTCGTGGCCCCATAGGAGCTCCGCCGAAGGTCCCAGTGGCACAGTTCGCATGCGTTCCCGCCACTCATTTCGGCACACCCCTCACACGCATTCGGGGCCCCATAGGAGCTCCGCCGAAGGTCCCAGTGGCACAGTTCGCATGCGTCCCCGCCACTCATGTCGGCACACCCCTCACACGTTTCGTGGCCCCATAGGAGCTCCACCGAAGGTCCCAATGGCACAGTTCGCATGCGTCCCCGCCACTCATTTCGGCACACCCCTCACGCGTTTCGTGGCCCCATAGGAGCTCCGCCGAAGGTCCCAGTGGCACAGTTCGCATGCGTCCCCGCCACTCATTGCGGCACACCCCTCACACGTTTCGTGGCCCCACAGGAGCTCCGCCGAAGGTCCCAGTGGCACAGTTCGCATGTGTACCACGCCACTCATTTCGGAACACCCCTAGCACGGTTCGTTGCCTGATAGGGATCACCACCGAAAAAGTGAATCACAATTGCGGTACTCACACCTTCATATGGTTGGGTCCTTCGTCAGGCTAATTGAAGGATTGTGGCATTTGCTTTTTTCGGCCTTCCGACGGCCCGAGACGGCCCAAGTGCTCCCAAAGATCGCCCAAGAGGCCCAAGACGGCCCCAAGAGGCTCCCAAGACAGCCGAAGAGGCCTCCAAGACGCTCAAGATGGCCTCCAAGACGGCCCAAGAGCCCTCCAAGACGTCCTCCAAGAAGGCCCGAAGGGTCAAAATGGCCTCCAGGCGGCCAAGATGACCTTCAAGATGCCCACGTGTTCCCCGAAGGCTTTCCAAAGCAATTCGGGGAACACATGGTCCGATAGCTTGGCAGGTCTGGCCTCAACGTTCGGCCACATAGGCGCTTCCACAAACGCAGGGGGCGGCGGTGATTCGCCTTAGGCGTCTTCGACAACACAGGTTGGCCATTTTCGCAAAGGCATGGCGGAAACGGCGACGGCAAAGTAGGGCGGAAATCGACACCAAAGGAGGCTAAAACGCAGGGCGGGACTCTCCGCCCTACTTGCGAAATCACCCAGAGAGGACGACGGATCCGGAGTGAGGCTCCCCTCCTCCTCCTGCTCCTGCTCCTGCTCCTGCTCCTCCTCCTCCTCCTCCTCCTCCTCCTCCTCCTCCTCCTCCTCCTCCTCCTCCTCCTCCTCCTCCTCCTCCCCCTCCTCGTCCTCGTCTTCCTCGTCCTCGTCGTCGTCGTCGTCGTCGTCGTCGTCGTCTCGTCTTCTCCTCCTCCTCCTCCTCCTCCTCCTCCTCCTCCTCCTCCTCCTCCTCCTCCTCCTCCTCCTCCTCCCCCTCCCCCGTCGTCCCTCCCCCTCCCCCGTGGAGCCCCTCCAAGGGCGATCCACCAGGGCTGTCCTCGGACCCCTCCTGGGCGTTCCACGACGCTCCGCCCCCGGGGACGACTCCTCCGCAGGGCGTCCCGGGCACGCCGAGCGCCGCGCGCGAGCCCCCCCCCCCGTTCCAGGGCGACTGCCTCGGCGTCCCTCGCTGCCCTCCTCCTCCGGCATGCCCGCGGCCAGGAAGTCGTGCCTCCCCCCACCTCGGACATCGGCTTCCCGGACGTCCTGGACATCGGCTTCTCCTCCCCCCTTCTCCGGGGGAGGGGGAGGAGGAGGATGAGGATGAGGAGGAGGAGGAGGAGGAGGAGGAGGAGGAGGAGGAGGAGGAGGAGGAGGAGGAGGAGGAGGGGGAGGAGGAGGAGG